>JAVEOA010000251.1:0-40470 GCA_039566895.2 Turritopsis rubra
GCAAAAAATAAGCAACAAACGAGCCTGTAAGTGAGAAAAACTCAACGGAAAGCTCCCCATAACTGGAACCTCTGTGGAACCGATGGACATTCTGAAGATCAAATTATTGCGAATCTTTTACGGGAGACGATGAAGGGGAATGCTAAAACAGTTGGAGAATAAAAAATTCGAGTTATCGAGATTCTACTGTACTACGCTTTTTTTTATAAGAAACTCAAAATTATGGTTGAGACTTAAGTAGGCTAGTAAGCCCGCCCCCTATAAAACTATTCTACTACTCATGGCAATAAAACTTGGTAGGAATGTAGCTCGACCTTTTCTGCATTTATTCACATAATATAATTTGTTACCATGGTTACCACTGAATTTTCTGAAATCAACACATTTCTAATTGGGTAAGCAAATTTTAAAGAATTTTCAAGATTTATGATATGCCTTAAATTTTACAGATTATTCTGTTTTGAACTTAGTTTTCTTATTTTTATTGTTTGTCAGTAACGTATTCAGACATTTGGGAAAAATAAATTGGGCAAAAGGCTGACGTCAGCACTTTATTAACAATGGAATTTCTATCCCCCTGATAAGAGTAAGTTGTTGTCTTTGTAGGCTGATGTGTTGCTTACTTGTTGCTTGTTGATTATCTGTGTGAAGATCAAATTTGAGTGTTTCAGTTTTTTTTTCAGCTGAGCCTGGTTGTTGTTTCGCAGTTGCTTCGTTTTTTGAGAAATTTGAACCTCGTGTTGCTTATAAGGAGTGGTCACTACATTCACACGAAATGTTAACAAGCCTAGATAAACATAAATAATAATTTGAGTTAAGAAAACGCAAGTTCCAAACCATCTTCGTCTTTAATGACACCACCCACTTCTTTCTCAGCCTTTTCATTGATATCTTCAATGTCATGAACTTTATCACCAGGGTCACTATTTACATCATCGGAATCGTGATTCGTCGCTTCATTAT
This sequence comes from Turritopsis rubra, assembly GCA_039566895.2. Lineage (NCBI taxonomy): Eukaryota > Metazoa > Cnidaria > Hydrozoa > Anthoathecata > Oceaniidae > Turritopsis > Turritopsis rubra. Next base: position 964 of record JAVEOA010000251.1, read on the forward strand.
TGAAATCATCCCCACTATTATCAATACCCACCAAGGGAGGAGTGGTTTGTTCGAATAATAGTCGGGTTGAGATGTTCGATTTGTATTGTTTAAAAAGTTGTTCTCGTCAGTTTCATGTCTTATCGTGTGTAATGAACAACACACCACCAAATGAAAGAGAACCAAAACTGAAAGATAGAAAATTTACGTCGTGTTTTACCATTTGGATGTATATTGGGATCTATATTTGGATGTATATAATAATCTCTATAAAGCGGACGCTATTAACGGGATACTTTATTTTCTCAGTACCGATGTACAAAACAGTCAGTATCCTGTTTATTACCTGCCCAAAACACCTCAGTGGTTCAAAAATGTTAATTGACGACATAATAACTGTTTAAGAGGGCAAAACTAACCCTAAATACCCTAAATTACCTCGGAAACTCGGGCAATACTTTGACGTCGGTCAATATTTTTCGGTATTACCCGTGTAGCAGGGCTGTAATCGATACAAAATATTCGCGCTACCCGCGTTTGAGCTTGATTCTTCGAAATTACCTATGCTTTGTATTAAAAAAACTTTGTAAAAACTTTCACGGCTGTAACTATGGTAGCGGGCGATACCGGAGAATATTGATTGTTTTGACGTAAATTTTAACCAATCACGTTGCACTATTTAGCAATTAATAAATAATTTTTATTTCAAATAGTGGAAACAATGCGTTAAGAATTCGACGTTCAAAAATTCGCTTTTATATATATTTAAGAAGATGTTCAATCACGTTTGCGAAATAAGATTATTATTTAAAAAAGTTGTTTATTTTTTCGATCTTCTAATTCCGTGTCTAGTGGCGGATCTAGAGCATGTAAAAAAGTGGAGGCGTACAGTGTCATGAAATTTCTGTTAAACCTTAAGTGTTGATTAGGCCATTTGCACGTTTTTCTTTTATAGTCTTAATGACCTTACTCTCCTCTATAAATTTCGATTAGGCTCTAGATCCGCCTTTGGTGTCCTGCGTGTTGATTGGTTAAAATTCCTAATCCAGGAAGCTTTTAAAATTGATGTAATTGGCCCTTTTCGATTTCTTGGAAAATTAAAATTGGTTCCATTAATCGAATACTATAAACGCTGCTTCACAAATTCAGTTGATAGAACTAACTTACGGATGTTTCTGGTAACTTCTTTCATCGTCTGTGATATCTTTACTAAATTTAATTTTACTCCTATCAATCTTTACTAAATGAAACTTTTGTTTTCTTTGAAATCCAAATTATAAATGAATGCGAATTCATTTCCTATGTTTGGACAAAAAAAACTGGTAAATTTTGTTAACAATTATTAATGCATTTATTTTGTAAGGTTGTTTCCATCTTCAACAACATTTGAGAGAGAAAAGAACTTGTAGGACTGCTGTTAGAACCAACATTATTATGATTATTAAGTGCGATTTAGATGAATCCAACTAAAGTTGTGCAACTTTGTTTGGATCGTCTTAATCGCGTTTTATAGATAATTCTATATATTCTTCATCCAAGATATTCAAAACATAAATTTTCTACAAATCTCAAAGATCTTCCAGTAACTATGTAAGGTCTCGCTCCATAGAATTAAACACCATTATAACTTAAAAGCAATATTTTAATTCTGAAGACGCAATAAAAAGATAAAAACAATAGAGCCAATGAACAAGAATGGATATGAAATGTTTAATGAAATATTGCTTATTGCTATAATTTTATAATTTTTGAATGTTGAAACAAACATGTATGACATAATATTGCAAAGAAATCGTTCATCATTTCACACACCAGTTAATTTCAATCACATTATGTATACATCTGCAAAGACCTTTTTAATAAATATTGGCGAAAACCTCTACATATTTTAATGAATTCAAAACCGCTTGTAGAAGATCAACATAACCACTTTTTACGGCTCCTTTTCAAAATCACCGTCTAGTGTCTAATCTTCAAACATTCACCGTCCACCGTCCATTGTCTCTCCTTCAAAAAACAGTGGAAGGTAGGCGGCGGGACTGTGAAGAATGTTGGACGGTGAGACGGTGAAAGATAATGTTTTTTTCACTGGTTTTTTAAAAATAGAGTTTTTAGAAAACTTAATGGAATATTTAAAATGATTTTTTTGAAATATACACAGTTGAAGACCAGATACTTTTAAATTCACGATTGCGTCATAGATGAAATCTTTCAAATTCTGGGACACATTACAAAAAATTTATTGCAGATAATTTCAAGTTTTCTCGGCTTACAAGTATGGTGGACTGTTTTGAAATTTTCAATGGGGCCTACGTGCCAGTACAAACGTCCATTGACGTTCAGTTAGGACGTCCTGGAGACGACCTGGGGACATCGAAAGTGAAGTCTAGTCCGTCTGCTCGAATAGAATGTCCAACAGAAGAGGACGTTCAAAGGACATCCTTTTGCCTAAAGGACGTCCACAATGGGACATGGACCAGAGGACGTCCACGGGAAGTCTGAAGGACTGGTGCATGCCCACAGGGATGGCGAAACGCATATTTCTTTTACTTTCAAACAGTTTTTGTATAAAGAAATATTTACAAAATGATAAAAGAATGTTGTCATTTAATTATTTCATCTCAAACGTTTGCATTTGCAAATTTTTAGACGTTTTTAAACGACTACAAGAGCCAGTCGGCGCAAAACGGTGGCAGCAGACGTACTTGACGTCCTTTAAAATTGAAATATACTATGCACACCAATCATTATGTAACACCACTGTTCTAGAAAATTTACCCAACGTCAGCAACCGAGCACAACAAAAATTTCATTATAGGCGGCAAAAAGTTTTAAAGCCAAATCAAACCATCATCTTCCAAAGCTTAAGTTACACTGACAAAGACAATTGCTTTTAAAAAAGATTCTTAAGTGTGAATAAGGTTTTAATCAAGAAAAACCAGAAATTTATCACTTTCTTATGACTATGTTTAAAACAAAAGAAATATACATGCGTGAACTGTAACCATAGATACGTATTTTAATAATATTATTTTAAATCGAAAAAAACAAAACAAAAAAAAAACAACAACAAATATCGTAAGAAGAAAAACAACTCGTCTTCTTCGAATAAAATAATGATTTCACAAACGAAAAATCCATCCAAAATACTGCTTTTTAAACTAGATCTTTGTACGAATACATGTTAACGAAACGTGTAAAAGAAGGTTAAAATAAAACTGTTAAGAACTGATTTTTTACTGTTGATAGGCTTCGAAGCACGAGGCAATACTAACAGCAAAGTCATGGCTTTATTTCAAATGTTCAAGTGATGTTTTCAGTTAGAATCCTCCTTTTTATATATTTCAAAGTAGTGTTTCTTTAAAAATTCCTAGGCTGGGTTCGTTCATTATAATTATATAGTTTCGTGAAGGGAGTTTCTCAACCTTTAAAGCGCAGGCTAAAAACTGCCGTTTCGACCGGAGTAGTAGTAGTAGTCCAAGTGTGTTTTAATACGGTATTCGCTTTCGCTGGTACCGAATGGTAACGATGGTCCCAGTGGGCAAAAATCTATGCGGAGGAGTGTTTTCTATAGGAATGGCAAGCAATATCGCCTGCTGTTTCAATAAAAAAACAATCCTCCACAGAGAGTTTTGAAGATTTTGCTCACTGGGGTGTTTCGCCATGATCATTTGATGTATACAATAAAAGTTGTTTTCTCAAAATTTATGCAAACATTCAATAGATACCCAAGGAGAGTTTTCAATTATTTCATTTCAATGCCAACCTTTTTTTTTTGCCTATTTTTCTTCCCGAGGAGTTTTTAAGAGTGTTTGGAAGGTAATTTAGTTGTGAGATATTAGCCTGTTATTAATCAGTGATTAATTTACAAATGAAAAACCAGTCATGCAGGGACTCTTTTGTCTTATTCTTAATACTATGAAAATCTTGAAAATGATCAGCTCATGATGCAGAAATCCTTTTGCCTGTAAGGGCATCTTGTTTTCATTGATCACACCATGATTAAGTAGGTACCATGTGTTCGAAGTTGATTGGTTTCTTCGAAAGTTTAAAACGCACAACATTGTTTTATTTTTGTAGAACTGAGAATATTTTCATCATGTAGTCTAACCGAACATTGGTTCCGCTGTAAATTTCAGGTATATCCTTTGGGTTTTATTCGAGGCTTTATATATTGATCCCATTTTAGTATAATCTTTAATACAACTCAAGTAGAATTCATACAGCTTGATGTCTTTCTCCTTTCACTTCCATCATTTAAAACTTTCCCGTCACACATTAGTTGTTCCGGAGAATATTTGACTTAAGCGTCACAAAGCGTCACAAAGCTCTGATACATAAAAAAGATATAAACAGTGAAAGAATTGTGAGCATGAAGGTTGTATATGAAATAGGAAAATTGCATTGAGAAGAAAACTGTATGAGAAGACGATTGCTAGTGTCAGTTCCCCAGACAACACAACAGGTTTTCCACCAGACGGAATATTCAGTGTAGAGAGGCTACTGTTTACTTCACGTGATCACTGATTGAGCCATTTGATTGGCTGTCAAGGAGGGTATTTCTGAGATCTGAATAAAAAAGACAGAGTAAGGGGAAATGGGAAGTTGACTCAATTTCAGGAAGCCCATAATTGCACATCAGATTAAACGTATCGGCAAAAGGGAGGGCGCTTATTCAAGAAATACAGTAAGCGGTATTGTAAAATGCATCAATGCTGGTTTGAATCCAATAGCGGATAATTTTCAAATTTCGCTTTTGCGTAAATGCATGCACTCATGACTTTAATCAGGTTTAGTGTACCTTACAATTACTTTCTCGTCATATTCTGCAAAAAATTGAAAATAATCTCTCAACGGATTTGAACCACCAAGTTCTCGAAAAGGAATTCAACACCTTAAACCACTCGGCCACGCAGAACTGCTTACAGACAATAAATCATTCAGTCAGATTACACAACTTTAAATAATACACGAAAACGCTAATTTTTTAGCATTTTCTGAACATTTCCTTTTATACTTTACTTCGCCGAAACATACATAGATACAATAGATAGATGATAGATGCATCATCAACATTTTACATGCGATTGTAATAGTTGTTGGAACATGCAAACTGAACGTTCTCTACTCTATTTGTACAATATCAAAAAAGTCATGTGATATAACATAACATGGTGCTTACAAGTATCTTCTATTATTCTAAATCCAGGGAGAATAGCAAAATAGCAAATATATTATTGAAATATATTATATTAAAAATATATTATTGAAAAATGCTGCAAAACTCCTGCTTTTTGGAGGAGAAACCCTCTAGGGTCAAGTGAATAACGAAACCCTAGAGGGTTTTTTGTTTTACCTGCAGCAGCAGACTGCCACAGGAGCCAAACGCTGCGAGCGTACAGTTGATGTCTTATCCTGAGCTCTATTGTATAAGACATCAACTTACTCACCGCTTCAATTTCTATTTTCCAAGCTTTCGCAGCTATACCAAACTCATCTACGTATTTGATTCTACTTGTGGCGTGTGTGTGCAGGAGTATATTTTTTTAAATCACATCTTAACTTTTCTTTCATAATTTTTTAATAAGTTGTTTCTTTCTTATTCTGTGTCTTTCCTGAGTGGCTTCGTTTACGATTATTCAACAGAACATAAAACATGATTCAGGGAATTTCCACCGTAACAACATGCTCAGTAAGTGGCTCCGAACCGGCATAGCACATCTAAATTGACCACCGAAGGGCGCAATGACCACAAGGGGAAAACGGGAAACTTTAAAAGAAATGAGCGTGAAACACTGAATAAAATCTTGAAAAGAGAAATTATTTGATGCACAAACTTCCAAATTGATTCGTGAAAATATATCCAGGGGAAATGTATTAACAATTACACTTGTCTAAAAGGTGTAGAAATAAAGATTTTGGCATGACGGAATTAAAATATATACATTATTTCTTTCCTCAATTTCGGACGCCTTATATTTCAGCACTCTTTAGCTTTCGTGCCTTAAGAAAATAGCGATCCTTTTAACGCCCGCAAAAACGGAATAATTTTCGAACACATCCTATGAACGCTATTTTTTGGTTGATTGGTTGTTGTGATGGAATATCTTCAACACATATTTTTGTGAATACATTTATTACAACTTTTCAAATAAAACAGAAACCATTAAAAGTTTCCGCACATGAACGAAATTAGGTCCTAATTCCCATTTACATCCAGTTATCTTTCCAGAAATTTAAGATTTAAAGTAGGCAGCAAGAACGTCCCCTACTTTTCGCATTTTCGCAAATTCCTTTCGGTCATCAACGTATCAGGGTGATCGGGGCCCAGTGCCGATTCTCGTGATTTCAACACGGCCATGTACATTTCGATAGCCTCGTCGAATTTCCCTTTCTTTTGTAGCGAAACTGCTATGTTGTGCTTAGTGTTCAACGTATCAGGGTGATCGGGGCCCAGTGCCGATTCTTGTGATTTCAACACGGCCATGTACATTTCGATAGCCTCGTCGAATTTCCCTTTCGAGTCCAACGAACTTGCTATGTTGTGCTTCGTGCCTAACGTATCAGGGTGATCGGGGCCCAGTGCCGATTCTCGTGATTTCAACACGGCCATGTACATTTCGATAGCCTCGTCGAATTTCCCTTTCTTTTGTAGCGAAACTGCTATGTTGTGCTTCGTAGTCAACGTATCAGGGTGATCGGGGCCCAGTGCCGATTCTTGTGATTTCAACACGGCCATGTACATTTCGATAGCCTCGTCGAATTTCCCTTTCGAGTCCAACGAACTTGCTATGTTGTGCTTCGTGCCTAACGTATCAGGGTGATCGGGGCCCAGTGCCGATTCTTGTGATTTCAACACGGCCATGTACATTTCGATAGCCTCGTCGAATTTCCCTTTCTTTTGTAGCGAAACTGCTATGTTGTGCTTAGTGTTCAACGTATCAGGGTGATCGGGGCCCAGTGCTGATTCTCGTGATTTCAACACGGCCATGGACATTTCGATAGCCTCGTCGAATTTCCCTTTCGAGCCCAACGAACTTGCTATGTTGTGCTTCGTAGTCAACGTATCAGGGTGATCGGGGCCCAGTGCCGATTCTCGGGATTTCAACACGGCCATGTACATTTCGATAGCCTCGTCGAATTTCCCTTTCTTTTGTAGCGAAACTGCTATGCTGTGCTTCGTAGTCAACGTATCAGGGTGATCGGGGCCCAGTGCCGATTCTCGGGATTTCAACACAGCCATGTACATTTCGATAGCCTCGTCGAATTTCCCTTTCTTTTTTAGCAAAACTGCTATGTTGTGCTTCGTCATCAACGTATCAGGGTGATCGGGGCCCAGTGCCGATTCTCGTGATTTCAACACGGCCATGGACATTTCGATAGCCTCGTCGAATTTCCCTTTCGAGTCCAACGAACTTGCTATGTTGTGCTTCGTGCGTAACGTATCAGGGTGATCGGGGCCCAGTGCCGATTCTCGTGATTTCAACACGGCCATGGACATTTCGATAGCCTCGTCGAATTTCCCTTTCGAGCCCAACGAACTTGCTATGTTGTGCTTCGTAGTCAACGTATCAGGGTGATCGGGGCCCAGTGCCGATTCTCGGGATTTCAACACGGCCATGTACATTTCGATAGCCTCGTCGAATTTCCCTTTCTTTTGTAGCGAAACTGCTATGCTGTGCTTCGTAGTCAACGTATCAGGGTGATCGGGGCCCAGTGCCGATTCTCGGGATTTCAACACGGCCATGTACATTTCGATAGCCTCGTCGAATTTCCCTTTCTTTTTTAGCAAAACTGCTATGTTGTGCTTCGTCATCAACGTATCAGGGTGATCGGGGCCCAGTGCCGATTCTCGTGATTTCAACACGGCCATGGACATTTCGATAGCCTCGTCGAATTTCCCTTTCGAGTCCAACGAACTTGCTATGTTGTGCTTCGTGCGTAACGTATCAGGGTGATCGGGGCCCAGTGCCGATTCTTGTGATTTCAACACGGCCATGTACATTTCGATAGCCTCGTCGAATTTCCCTTTCGAGTCCAACGAACTTGCTATGTTGTGCTTCGTAGTCAACGTATCAGGGTGATCGGGGCCCAGTGCCGATTCTCGTGATTTCAACACGGCCATGTACATTTGCATAGCGTCGTCGTATTTTCCATTCCTTTGTAACAGCATAGCTTCGATATTTGTCAAACGGTGTGATTCATTCGGTAATATTCTCTTGCACTGCTTTATGAAGTTCGTCGCTGATTTGAGTTTTCCACCGTTTGCCGCGGCATCTGCTGCACACTGTATGACCTTGTAAATTAAATCTGATGTTTGGAGCTTGGAACTAACTTTATCTATTGATGAGAAAATATGTTGCAACCACATGTCTCCAAAAGTTTGGTGATCCTTCTTATCAATCGTGTCTATCAAGTTTTTACACATACGAAATAAGTCATTTGTATGTGATACTTGTTCGTTATCGGTTAACCCGTCTCTTATAACTTGTTGTACCAGATTGTGTATATTTATGACGAAGCTTTTATTCCCATTTGCCGGTTGAGTTGTTAAATCAATCAGAGAATACTTTCTGAGGTTATACAAGGACTCTTTTAGTTGAAGTTCTTCGACACCCTCCAAATGTGCAAGAAGTTCTTCAGCGATAGATTTGCCATCCATCAAGGAAAACATCCGCATTAGTCTTAGTGCAAGTGTGTCCGTACGTATATGATCGAAAGCCATTTCCCATGTTGTTAACACCGTTTTTGTATTTTTATTCATGTCGTCTTGATCTACACTGGACCACAGTTGGTTAAACTTGGCCTCGTGATTCTTCAAGAATACACTAATGCTAATGTTTCTGGTTTTGATATAAGAACAAGCCAATTGAAACGCTATAGGTAACGAGCTGAGAGCGTTGATCAAATTTTCGCAATCGGCAGAGTTTATATCGTCACCAAGTTCTCCTTTAAAGAATTGCAACCCTTCATTTAAATCCAACGGCAGCAATTCAAGTTGCTCACGTTTAGAAAATTGGAATTGTGTCGTTATAATTATTTTACATATGCCATTGGATGTTGGCATGTAATCGTTTAAAAGGTCTGGTTTGTCTCCATTGTCAAAAACAACCAAACAATTTTTTGTTGAGATGAAATTGTAAATCTTGGCTACGAGCGTCTTAATTGACAGATTAGTTTCATTTGCAGATATGAGCCCAACATATTTTGCGAAACCCACAAAAAAATCTTCTAGGGTTACTTCAGATTCAGAATTGATAAATAGAATGTTTTCATACTGTTTGTCATAATTCCGAGAAAACTTTCTTATCAATTCTGACTTGCCTACCCCCGACAATCCTTTCACAACAACGATATCATGAACTTGAAGGGCGGCATGTAGCTGTTTTAGTTCCTGTTCTCTACCAACAAAATTTTTTATTGGTTCTTTTAATCCGAATTTAAAGTTGCCGACATCGTTATAAACGATGCGGTTTTTTAAAATGCACCACCGATCATCAGACATTCCCATGTCTTTAAACCACTGTTCAAAGCTGCTTCGAATTCTTTTGTAATCAGTTTGTGATATGGCCTTTCCAAGGTGTGCTTCCTGATTTCTGAGTTGATTGCATCTGTCGATGAGATCCGTTTCCGGTGTGCTTAACTGACATATAGTCCTTAGCAGTACAAGCATTAGGGAAATGTCAAATAGATCGGAATCTGTCTCTCCATTGTGGGGGAAGAGAAGCGCCCATTGGTCCTTTCTGATTATCCCTCGTTTCTTCAACTTCTCCAGTTTCTTTTCTTTCGATTTTAGCAATTTGTAGAGATCTTTTTTATCTTTGGTTATTTGCTTGTGCATAAAATCTCGTAGTATATTTGCCATATTCCACTCATAATTATGTAATTCGAAATATATTCTTTCCTCATCAGCGATAGAGGAAGCTGACCTGTAAAATAAAAAATAAAAAATACAATAAGGAGACTGAAAAACGGAATTGAAGATTGCAAAAGACCCGGAAATAGGATAAAAGCGGAATAAAAGATTGCGAGAGGCTGTTGTGGCTTAAAAATTCGCATTTTCGTTAGTTCCCTTAAGGTAATGTATTAAAAGTCTTTCTAACTTCGTATTTTGGATTTCTGTAAAAGCAACCGATTTTGTTTTTCTTACTGTCCCTAGGCATATTTCATGTGTTTTATTACCTGAATAGAGCTGTTTACAAGTGTTCAAAAATTCAAGAAGAACGTTTCTGTTTTGAATGAAGGAATCGCATCATAAGCGTGGAAAAAATGTATTCTCAAAGACAATAAAGCACTGCATTAAGGGAAATCAATTATTTTCTTAAGTTTCTTTTATCTACATCACTGCTTTATCGAAGAAACAATTTAGTGTGAACAACGTTGTGGTGCTAGGATGGTTTTACTTTAATCGAGCTTTCCTTAGGGTAGGACTGAGTATTATATAAGAACCAGAGTATTATACATGTATTATATGAGTATCACCAGAGTATTATCATGTAAACAGTTGCCATACCTCAAATTTGGTTTTATACTTGCAGATTTTTTTAATGTGAAGTTATTTTTTTAAGAACTGAAACGAATTGTATCTTTTCTTATTTTGTATATTGGTTTTTGGCACCCTTTTAGTCAATGATTTAAGGATACAGTATACGTTCCATACATCAAAAAAACCAAAAAAATTTTTTTTTCAGCAATCTACCTAAAAAAGTCTGAATTTTTTAGTGGTAAAGTTGGTTTTATGATTTTTTTACTGGAAAGTTGTTTATTTCCAAATAAAAGTTTTTTTCATTCATTAATCGTGATTTTCTTTGCTTGATCTTTCGCACATTTTTTGTAAACATGTGTTAATTAAAACTGACTACTCTTTTGAGAATATATTTGATACATTCAGAGTTTTTTAACACTAAATATTGTTAATAATAGGATCACCAGTCAAGGTGTTAATCTATATCATGATCATGTTGAAGGTGTGATCTTTTGCAAAACTTTTAAAACGCTTTTTCGCAGTGTTCGTTTTTTAGCACGGTTCCTACTACATTTTGAGTCCCATTTACAAAACTAAAAAAGCTCTGCTAAGGAGACTGCCACCATGTTCAAGCATATAGATTTTTCTAAAAACGGTTTTTTTTTTTTTCCCGAAAAGTGAACCATTCCCAAGTTATTAGTAAATAAAGTTAAAGTTTGGACGGAAAAAATTCACTTTTCAGGAAAAATGAAATAACTTGAAAATGAGGCTTTTTCAAAAAATAAAAAAAAAACCGTTTTTACCCACATCTTTTGTGATTCTGACAAGAGTGGAATGAGCACTGGAAACTAAGTAGTTTTGTAAATGGAGTTGCTTTTGTGAAGACGGGGTGTAAAATTTCCAAGCCTTCTAAATTTTTACTAGTACAAAATTTTCAAATAACATTAATATCATTCGATAGCTTATAAAAAATGCTTTTCGGTGATATATAATATAGCAAATATTTATTCATAATTGGCAAAAAATTTGAATTTTAAAAAACTATGCTCAAAACGTATACTGTATCCTTAAAGGATATAAATATAGATGGCAACTTTATTTCTCCATAAACAAACGGCCTTTTCCGGACTATAGCTAAGCCATAAACCAAAGCTAATGCATCTCCGCACCAAAGTTTCAAAAGTTCAAGGTTATTTAACCTATGCTTGTAAGATATTTAACAAATTTTCATTGAATATTGCTCTATGTATAATGTGTTTTCACAATATTTTCGAGAACGCTTTTAAAATATCCTATTAAGTTTTAAAAACGTAGAAAAATATTTTTTAGAGTATCTGTTATTTAGCATATTTTTGAAAAATCATATTGTGTATTGACATACACTTTACGAGAACCCTGATTTCGAATGAAGGACGAATGTAATTAAATTTCCTGCTTCAATTATTAAATATTTTATTTGCATCAACATTTTGCTGATGCTGATACTGGAATTTCAAATTATATTTGCTCACAACATGCTCTTCAGTTGTTCGTATGGCATAGCAATTACAAATGTTCTAAATTTCCAAATACTATGTTTTTATCTTTTTTATCTTTTCATATTTCATTTTTATGTTTGTCACGCATTTCTAAACTATTGGAATATTTTGTAATGGCAATTGAGTAACATCAGTATTTGTTTGAATCAAGGGACGTATATTCAGCTGGTAAGTAGAAATCCTTTTGCTCATAAAATACATCTAGTTACGTATTATAATAACTCAGCAACGCAAACAAGAAACCAATTGTAAAACAGATACTGCTCAATGTGAAAATAAACAAAAATAAAATCCATAAAAAGGAGGCAAAACCTTAGGGATTAATACCATGGCGTTTTCCTAGATAATATGGAATTTCAGCTCGTCTCAATTTACGAAATCCCATAAAAATCTACTTCTGACAACATGAGAAAAAATAAAGCCTGGTAAAAACTTCAGCTCCTGAGACAGTAGTTCTTTACGTAGTGAATGGTGCTTGAAATGTCGGCAATACAAAAAAGGGTTCTCAGTATCTCCATCACTATTTTCATGTGACTATCAGATTCGTGTTTGTGTCTAACAGGCCATCATGAAGTACACGTTTTTATAAAAGCAACAAACTTGAGAGTCAATGTAACTTAACTTGCTATCAAAAGCAAGGAAAGCAAGCTGTTGCTTAAAGCTTTAGTTTGCTGAAAAGGTAAATTATAAAGTAAGAAATCTTACGTGAGTGGAACGGCAAGTTGAGAATTGGAAGCCATCTTTTAATAGTCACAAGATGCTAACACTGATAAGTACTGTTGTTGTTACGAGTCAGTAAGTCAACTGCTTCGTTCTGCTGCTGGAAGGAAAAATAGAACCATTTTTTTCACATTATTCATGACTTTAAGATCAGAAACGTTTGCGATTTTTGCGAAGATTTTAAAACATGAAATCACGAATCGTTTTATACCACAAAAACATGAATAATTATATGTGAAAATGTTTAAAAATTGTAATTCGCAAAACCAAATATTTCTCGAATTCTTTTCCTTTCGAAAATTTCTTTCTCACCTTAGCGGAACGCAAAAATTTACAGTTGTCACTCTATCTTTCAATGGTCAGAAGACGCTATCAGTGCAAATTATTGCTATTTAAGAAGCTGGTGAAGTTGATGTTGATGATGATAGTATTGTTGTTTATGTTGGGATAACAATGATCAACAGGAGCTTTACGATATCAGTTGCTATGAAGAAAAATAGCGAGAATTTTATTCTTCTTAATTATCAATAATATGTATTGATGGGTTATGTATTTCAATGTTTATTAAGTTCCTATAAAGGGGAGCTATGCTTAAATCTTACCTAATTGGAGTGGGAAATTTGCAATTGGCACCCTAGCTTTCAGTGTTGAGAAGGTAGCTGTTGGTGGAGGTGGTATTGAGGAACAGTTGCTTGTCGATTTCTTCTCCTACAAATAAAGAAATGTTAAAAATGAAATGAAATGAAAGAAGAAGCATATGAACCTTTTCATAAACTACGTCTGAGCATCCATTGTCATGGTTTTAATCTTAACTATAACCAATAAAACCAAAGAATGGAAAGAGAAATCTTACCTAAGTAGAGTAGAAAATTTGCAATCAGCAATCTATCTTTTAATGCTAAGAACACTGCTATTTATGTAGCTGTTCTTGTTGTTGGTAGTGGTGATGAGAGTATTGTTGTTGTTGAGATACAGAGAACAGGAGCCTTACAAAAAAGAAAAAGACAATGAGAACTCTCTTATTATTATTTTAAGGGATTGAGAGGATACACATTTTATTGCGATTGCTAGGGGTTAGCACAGTAAAGACAAGAGTTGGGCGATTGAGGAAGGATGCACACAAACACTATGACTGATACAATCTGTCAACCAGGACAGTTTATAACTATAGCCAACTCTAAACAAAGACAGTGTATAAACAAAATTCTCCTGAAATCTCAGGGATCCACCTTAATAATAAAAATAAAATAGAAAGAAATATCTTACTAAATTGGAGTAGGAAATATGCAATTGGAACTCTATCTTTCAGTGTAGTTGTTTGTTGATGGTGGTGGTGATAGTATTGTTGTTGTTCTTGAGATACAGATAATCAAACGGAGCCTTGCGATTTTAGTTTCTAAAAAGAAAAAGATAATAAGAATTAACTTATCATTTTATCATTATGTTTGTTCCTTAAACACTTTTTTATTGTGGTTTTCCCTGATTTTATAAACAAAACAAAACGTGGCTAGCTGCTTTGGGGTAAACAAATGAACAAATCTGCAGACTTGAACAATTTCAGATAAAACAAAAAAAACATCAGTAAAATCATTTCAATATACCAGTTATTATTGCAAATTTTCTGCTTAAAGCTCAGTGATCCAGTTTGCATATAAAACCTAATAATGGGTAGAGGAATCTCACCTAATTAGACGGGAAAATTGGAAATTGGCACCCTTGGTTTTAATGCTGAGAAGGTAGCAGTTGGTGGTATTGAGAATGAGTTAAGAAACAGTTGCTTTTCGATTTCTTCTCCTACAAACAAAAATAGAACAAGACTTTTCTAACGCTATTGACTTGACTTCGTAGATAAAACCCAATAATGGGTAGAGGAATCTCACCTAATTGGACGGGAAAATTGGAAATTAGCACCCTTGCTTTCAATGCTGAGAAGGTAGCAGTTGGTGGAGGTGGTGGTGGTATTGAGAATGAGTTAAGGAACAGTTGCTTCTCGATTTCTTCTCCTAAAAAGAAAAATATAAAAAGAATTTTCTAACACTATCTCTTGTCATTAACATATCCATATATATATTCCAATACTAAATATACATTCCCATTAATATGCAATTAAATAAACTAAGTGAGAAGTAATGGGAAGTCCAATGAGTTTAAATGAGAACAACAAATTGCTTACACCCACCTGCAATGCCCAACAATGACCCCCAAAAAAAACTATTCTACTGAACCCCTTCGTTAACTAGAGTTGAGAGAACTTAACAACTTTTAAACTTATTAGTTGCAATTCCATGTTTTTGAGAACAATTAAGAATAAATCACAAGTAGCACAAGGAGAAATTGGATTGTTACAAGGGTGGAGGTAACACCACAAGCAGACCTGATAAACATTCCAAGGGAAATTGTGTTTATTCTTCATGAACACTTCATTGCCACAAACTAGTGAAGGCTCACGACTTGAGCTTCCACATAAAATCAAATAACGGATAGAGGAATCTTACTTAATTGGACCAGAAAATTTGCAATTGGCACTCTAGCTGTCAAAGCTGAGAAGGTAGCTGTTTGCAGCAGCGACGGTGGTATTGAGAATGAGTTAAGGAACAGTTGCTTTACGATTTCTGCTTCTAGAAACAAAAATTTCTTCTTAACAATGTATTGATGAAATATGCTTTTCGATGTTAAGTATGCTGCTCATAATATGCATCCTGTTAAAAATGAAATAAGAGGCAGACTTCCCTCAAAGAACGTATTCTATTCAACCCCTCAGTTAACTAGAGAACTAAACAACTTGTTACTAATAATTGCAAGTTTTCAAGAGCAATTAAGAATAAATCACAAGTAGGAGAAAGAGAAATTGGACTGTTACAAGTGTGAAGGTAACACCACAAGCAGACCTGATAAAAATTCCAAGGGAAATTGGGTTCTTTTGACATGAATGCTTAATTGGCACGAACTAGTCAAGAATCAGGACTTGACTTCGTAGATAAAACCCAATAATGGGTAGAGGAATCTCACCTAATTGGACGGGAAAATTGGAAATTAGCACCCTTGCTTTCAATGCTGAGAAGGTAGCAGTCGGTGGAGGTGTATTGAGAATGAGTTAAGGAACAGTTGCTTTATGATTTCTGCTTCTAGAAACAAAGAATTTCTTCTTAATAATGTATTGATGAGATATGCATTTCATTGTAAAGTATCATTTAACTCCCCAATTCTTCCAAATTCGTTTTTGTAAATATATTTTTTCTAACACATATGCATTTATACACAGTTATAAGATTAATTATTATTTATCTATTTTACATTCTACCACATGTTGGGGCACCTGCTTTTAATCAAGTGTTCTTCTCTGCATCGCTTTATATAAACAATTGAGACACTGTAACAACTTTGCAGAGAAGAGACACATTTTTGTTAGATTAGTAGACGAGGAGAACAGTGAGAGAAAAGATTGCGATATTTCAATAATTTACATATAACTTCAATTGACATAAAAAAATATTTTGGATAACGATTTTGATTTGATTTGATTTCAGATAAATTTAACAATTTATGAAATGGCAACATCCTGAAAGAGCAGAAAATGTGCTAGCTTCAAAACTGTAAAAAAGTGGGAGAATGACTTTAAGTGTATGTTTGATTACAATATTATAAACTGCAAAGTGCATCAACTAATCTGTAAAGACTTCAAAATTGGGAGGGTTGTATTAATAAGATTGCAAATTTTTCATTAAAATGGATAAGACCAGGGACAACTAATGTTGAGAAAGACAGTGTTGGAAAAGAGGTAGTGAGCGAACAACATAAAATGGCTAAAATCTTAACTGTTAAAAGTGAAGTGGGCTTACTAACAGCACGTAGTTGAAATAACACCAATTGGAAGTGGTTTTTAAAAAATGCTTGAGAAAGATAAAATATCACTAAATATAAAATTTAATACTGCATACTTTTTAGCAAAGAACAAACTTAGAATTTAGTGACTATGAGGATTTATTACAACTTCAAGTAAAGAATAAAGTACCAGACTTGAAGTCGCATTATGCTCGCTATTACGCTTGCTTAAATGTCAGAAATTCCGATTCCGCAAATATTGAACAAGAAATGTTTTTTGGACTGTTTTCGCATGAATGTACACCAGTAGTAAAATACCTTAGTGTCGAGTCTGCGGAACATGCTACTGCTGACAGAACCAAAACAAGTATAGAGGAAGCATTCAATTGTTTGGGCATTACATTCTTTACAAATAGATTATGCGAGTTAAATGTAGATGGAACTAGTGTTAACTTGGGTGCTCATAGTGGCATAGAATAATAATTATTGCTGCTACTTTTATGGATTACAGTGGATAAGTAATGAGATCTAGCGAATGCTCGTTATTAAGCCTGCTTAATTGACTGAAGTTCCGATTCCGCAAACATTGAACTTATAAATGGTTTTTGTACTGTACACCAGTAGTGAAATATCTTAGTGGCAGGTCCGTGGACAATGCTACTGCTGAATGGGAGCAAAAAAAGTAGAGGAAGCATTCGACCATTTGGGAATTACATCGTTTACAAATAGATTATGTGGGTTAAATGTAGACGGAACTAGTGTTAACTTGGGTGCTCATAGTGGCCTCGACACTAAGCTTAAAGAAGAAGCACTACGGTTAGAAGTAATACATTGTTTTAACCATCAAATAGAGTTGTCAATTAAAGATGCATTCGATAACACAGCCTTGGTCAACGTTGATGAAATTTATTAAAACTACATCACCTGTATAAACAATCACCAAAGCGTTTAAGAGAACTTAGACTATTTGCCGAAGCTATGGATTTTGGAGTACCTAAGTCATCGAAAGATAATGGTACAATTGTTATCAAAACATAAAGTTAAAGAATTTTAACGCCACAATAGAAGCGGTTTCAGGATATTACACCAACTGTCTTGTAAGTATTTCTGATTGTATTAGTACGGGAGTCTAATTGAAAATACCATTGTTTGCAGGGAAAATTTTTTTATGAAGCTGAAACTTTGTCCAAAGTTTCCCCTATGTATTATAGATCACGTGAAAAAAATGGTCAAAATTTTTTATCTTCAAATATAGACATATTATATACCATTTTTTAGCATTTTTTATGCTGAAAAGCTTTTTATATTACACTAAGTTCTGAAAATGTAAGGATAACATGCTATTTAACAAATAAATGCCTAATATTGCCAATAATAATACCTACTATTGCTAGAAAATTTTCATGAACCCTTGGTTTCAATTTGATTCAACATGAGTTGGACAACATCTTACTTGACAAGGCAACAATCAAAAGAAAGGATCAGATCACAAACTTGCAATCGTTGCAGAACGCAAAGGCAGCAAAAAGCAAAGAAGAGATGGCAGAACCAAGTATCATGTTCAATTGGCTGATAACTGTTGCAACGTGTGAAGATGATTTGGACCCAATCTTTGAATTTGAACTAACCTACGAACCAATGTCATTGTTTAAACACGGAATGATGAGAAAACCAGACAAACCATCCTTCGAAAAGTGATTATGTGTGACGAAGATGCTGTTAGAAAAGAAAATATTGAAAACACAGACAACTATCTTTTAGATGGCGGTGCATTGTTACACAGAGTCAGATGGTTTAAAGGCATGAAATTCAATGCTGTATCAGAGGTTTACGCAAATTACATACGAAAAAATTACAAAGGGTGCGTCACAGTCGTTTTTGATGGCTATCGAGATGAAGGCACGAAGAGTCACGAACATTTACGAAGAAATTCTATTCCTCAAAGCTGCAATGTCGATATCCACGAAGAGAATCCAGTGCCGTTTACGCAAGATCGTTTTCTAAGTAATACGGAAAGCAAAGCCAACTTCATCAATTTTCTTTCGCAACATTTGATACAATCAGGGTATTCGATTATCAATTGCCCTGGTGATACAGACAGCACCATTGTAAAAACTGCTCTCGACATAGCAAATACAGGTCGGGGACATGTTACCGTTGTGGCTGATGACACAGACATCGCAGTGATGCTTCTTCACCATTGGCAAAGCAACATGTCTGACGTTTACTTCTTTCAAGAGAGATGGAATAAAGCTTGGAGTATCAAGGATGCCAGTTCGAAAAGTGAAAACATCAAACAACACTTGCTCTTTGTCCATGCATGGTCTGGTTGTGACACTGTTTCGTCTGTGTTTGGGAAAGGGAAAAAAAACTGGCTGAAAACATCACGGACGCTGAAATGGCAACAACTTTCCCAGCAGTCCATGGAGTAACCAAGCGGAAGTTGGAGATGCATCGATTGAAGCTTTCATTTTGTTATATGGAGGAAAGAAGGGAACCACACTTGTGAAATTGAGGTAATTACAGGGTTTTCTTTACTCTTCTGTGCTTAATTGTAGGGGAGCATATTGCACTGTATATCATCTTGTTTTTCAACAATTTTAACATTAAAATGAGAAATTCAAATAAAACGTTTAAATTTACATGTATTTTATGTATTACAGTAGTTCTATTTTCAATTTAATTACATTCAAATTTTTATGATTAATATAAACACGTGCTAAAATTGTTTTATAAACCCAAGATCCACCTACTGAAAGAGCTGCCTACTACCATGGTCTGCGAACCCATTATCAGATAATGTTATGGTCACTTATCGATAATTTCGAACTCGAAGCAACAGCGTGGGGATGGAAATTGGATGATGGAGTTATCACACCTGTTATGACCGACAAAGAAATCGCACCAGAATCATTGACAAAGGTCATTAGATGTAATTGCAAGTATGTGTAAAATTTATAACATTTCCAGTGTTGGTGTGTGGAAAGACTGTATTAATTTTTATACACTATGTCTTTTGACACTTCTGATAAAGTCCAATGGGATCTGTTTTGCGTATAGAAAAATCTTTCCCAAAATTCGATATCACATTTAAAACAATTTTATGCGAACTTTATTCTGGTCCTTTAGCCTAGAATAACTTGCTCAATGCTCTCATAAAATTTCTTTAACAAGTTTTGGGAAAGATGAATTAACTTATAAAATACTTAAACATTGGTTAAACGAACTAAATATTTTTTGAACTGAATGTCAAACGAAGCTATATGAGTTTATTCGTTTTATAATCCTGACACTTTCAGTTATATGAATAAATGATTTCACAGAAACTATAGAATTTCATACAATCAGATACGATGATTTGAGTCCCTTACTACTGTTTATTATTCTTGTAACTGCATACACGTCAAAGAAATGTAATTGTCATCGATTACCCTAAAGAAAGGGAAAAGTCAATGAAATATTTTTGTAACATGTATGCAGTCACAAGAATAGTATGAAACACCTCGTATATCATATTAAACAAGTTTGTTATTTTCTACTTCAGACAACAACTAACAAGAATCCGTGTGGTAGCAAAACATGTACATGCAGAAAATATGGAATATGGTGCTTACGATTTAGTAGAGAATGCCGTGGAATAGAATGTACGAAAAGCAAGGAAGAAGACGAAGAAATGGAAGATTACAACGATGAGGAGAGAAATATATTTGACTGCTTTCCTGATTTGTAAATCATAAAATATAAATGAACTACTCAAACAAATTACGGCATTTTGTTCTTCATAAATATGAAAAATGACAACTTCTATTAAAATTTTCTTTGAAAAAAACCCAATGTCATCCATTTATTTGTTAAATAGCATGCCATCCTTATATTTTCAGAACTTAGTGCAATAGAAAAAGTTGTTCTGCATAAAAAATGCTAAAGAATGGTATATAATATGTCTATATTTGAAGAAACAAAATTTCGACCATTTTGTGCATACGCCATTTTGAAAAAGGGCCTGGAAAAGAGGGTTCTCCCATTGGGAATCATGGGGCATTTTTTTCACGTGATCTATATACCATAGGGAAACTTTGGACAAAGTTTCAGCTTTATAATTTTTTTTTCCCGGAAATTATCCAATTATCCGTCTGTCCTGTCAGAAACTAGGTGCATATTTTGACTTTTCATTGCTGAGGAATGAAGGGAAGCTTTGAAGGGAAAGCCTGACGGCATCTTCTAGGGACAATCACACAGTGTGGTGCAGTTAATGAAAAAAAAGAAAAAAAGAATCCTTTAGCAAACGCTGTAGTAACGTTGTTGGCTTCAAAATATTTTCCTCAAATAATTATTTTTATACATACACATTGAAGCAACATAACATAATTATCTTTTTTCTCGAACCACTTTAAAATATTTATTTGGAACCCTGGAAATAAGAAGTCTATGGACCTTTTCATAAACTACATTTGATAATCCATTTCCATGGTTTTAATCTTAACTATAACTATGTATTTAAATGAAAAAGAACTTTTTTTAATCATTTTCCCCTGTGGTTCACCCTGATTTTATAGCAAAGAGTACTCTGGCATAACATAGTTTTTATAAAAATTCTCTGGTCTGGAAACCTGTGATAACAACTGATAATTTCCACTGACCTCTTCAATAGCCTATATTTTACATGTATTCACTTTGATCACATGACAAGTAACAACCAACACACAGTAATTACTCAATATCATGTGATCAAAGTAAATGCAACACAAACTAAAGTCAGAATAGTTAAAACTAAAATAATGAAAAATTTCTAAGGACATAAATAATTAACAAGTCTACAGACTTATTTGATTTAACTAGAGCAGCAAAAATCATTACATTTTTGGTGACATTTTATCATTTGAGAAAGTAGTTCTCCTGAAGTCTCAGGGGTCCACTTTACCAATAAAACCAAAAAAATCTTACCTGAGCGGAGTTGAAAATTTGCAATCGGCAACCTATCTTTTAATGCTAAGAACACTACTATTTATGTAGCTGCTCTTGTTGTCGGCGGCGATGATAGTATTGCTGTTGTTCTTGAGATGCAGATAATCAACCGGAGCCTTCAAAAAGAGAAAGATCATGAGAATTATCTTATTATTATTTTATTATTGATAATGTAATGAGAGGATATGTATTTCATTGCTATGTTTGTTGCTTTAAACATTTGTTATTGTGGTTTTCCCTGATTTTGTAAACAAAACAAAACATGGGAATGGCTACTAGATTGAATATTTAACAATCTGTAAACTTTAACAATTTCAGGTACAACTTAATACTATCAGTTAAATCCTTTCATTATACCACTTGTTAACACAGTTATTATTGAAAATGTTCTGCTCAAAGTTCAGTTATCTAATATGGAGATAAAACAAAATAATGAAAGGAGAAATCTTACCTGAATGGTGGCAATTTTCAATTCTCACCCTATCTTTTAATAGTAAAAATATTTTTGTGGTTTATATAGCTGTTGGTGGTGTTGGGAATGTTAGTTATGTTGTTGTTTCTGAAATTGAGTTAATGAACAGATACATACATAGACAGATAAACCCGCAGTCTATTTAAAAGTTTACATGCGCTTATGCGTGAAAACTGAACACAACAAGAAGACATCTTTTTATTTTATTAAGTTACGATGAATATTTTTTAAACAATAGTGTGCTTTAAGCATGTTATAAAAAATTTGTAAAAGATTGTACAGACTCTCAACACATGTACCTGAACAAAACTCAAATCATTTTTTTACGTTTTATCACTGGCACAATTATTACTGTTATTGGAAGAAATCAAATCAAGGCTCAGAGCATGAGATTGCAGATAAAACCAAGTAATAAAATAAGTAATCTTACGCAAGTGAAGTGGCAATCTTTTATACCCACCCTATCCTTTAATGGTCAGAAGATACTGATTGTTGTGGTTTATATAGATGTTAAGTGGTATTGGGAATTGCTGACATTTGAGTTAATCAACAGTTGCTTTTCAATTTCTAATCCTAAAATGAAATATATAAAAGTAATTTATTTAATTTATTATCAGTAGCGTATTTATGACCCAGTCACATTTTTAACTTTTCTAAATAAAGCTGTACAGGTTATGACATCAATGAACAAAAATATTAATTCATTCATAGCAAAAATAGCAGATTAATAAATGAATCATATTTATTAATTAATCTAAATCTGATGAATCTGTGTAACAATGGTGGACTTGTTACATATGAATCTTATAGTTATTAAAAAGTGCAACTATGCATAATCATTATTAATAAAACTAGATTTTTTAGAAATGAAATTCTGTAGCTCCATTTGTTAAAGGGGCTGACCCACTCATTCTTTTATTTGCCGAATAGATACAATGTTAAGTTGACTTTCATGTCATAAATGTTTGACTCATTCATTATTTTGAGAAAGAAGTGACATTTGTAAAAAGAAGTGAAATTTGTAAAAAGAAATGGAATCATAGTTTTTTGCAATCATTGTTTCTTGACGTCAGAAATTCATTTATGGAAATCAGTATCAAATGTTGTTTAAAATATTGTGGAATATTGTTGCTTCGAAAACCTGGTTAGTGTTATCTAAGACTGGATTTACAATTTTAAATCACTCAGGGTCATCAGATGCTGCCAATCTGACCCATTTTATATTTTATTTTCTGCCACTGTTGCTTTATAATGTTATCAAACTTTATTTGTAGTTTCGCAAATTTCAATTCAGTATTATCATATTTTACATGTTTTGAAGGGCTATTCTTCATGAGCTTCACTGATTTGCTTGTTGAGATTTCTTCAAATATTTTCACACCAGGGTCGCTAATTTCTGAGTGGATCCACAAGGATTGAATAAAAATTTTTATTGCTTCAAGCAGACTTGATACAAATTTCAAGAAAAACTGGGTTCTTTCGAGATCAACATTTCACTAACACGAATTGGTCAAGGCTCAGAGTTTGCATATAAAACAAAATAACAAAAAGAGAAATCTTACTTAATTGAATGGGAAAATTTGCAATTGGCACCCTATCTTTTCAATCACAAGAACATGGCACATATTGTCGTGATTTTAAGATGTTTTTATGAAGAAATTTTTGACCTGGGTAGGTGAAGTTGATCAGAATCGATACAAATTGAAAATCACACAATAGGAGTAGGAAAAGGCAAAACTTAAGAGGAACTGTATAGGGAAGGCAGATAATCATTCCAAAGAAAATGAGCATTCATTAATCCAAGACTATTTAAGACAATCCCTGTAAATTTGACTGAAATTTAAAGAAAAATGTTACACCTGCAATGATATTGTATTTTTCCATATTAAAGGTTCTGTCCTCCACAAATACAACTTGGGCTCAAATGAAAGATTTAAGTTCACAAACAAACAATTTTAGTCTTTTTTCCAAATTTTAACTGTAACTAAAACACAAATGAAGTTCATCTCCACACAATCATATTTCTAAAAACCTAAAGTTGGCTCATGACATAGTATGTGTGCACTTCTTCAGCACAAAAACAACGTTCTCAAGTTTTAATTTTCCACGATTTACAACTTTCTTCCTGTTAATAAGTAGCTTATATTTTTTAAAAAGTGTTGCAAACGATTGGTTTCTATATTTTTTGAGAATACTTATACAGCGTTTTTTGGATTAGCAAATAATAACCATTCCAGCGAACAAACGCAAAATTCATGAGCAAGAATGACCTGGTTTTTATCAGCATGGAAATGTTTGTTCAAATTCACAAAGAATACTGACCAGAATGCAGGTGGATAAAACACAACACTTATTCACCCCAGTTTTTCTAACATAAAAAACAACAGACTTAATATAGATTATATGGACCATGTCCACAAGTTGCAGAAAGATTTCATTCCAGAATGGCTTCATTTCGGAACTGTCTGTTCACATATATAGTAGCCTTTTAAGCTGGTCGTTAATCCGATTGGCACTGGGCTAGACTATTACTTCATATTACAGTAGGAATTAGAAATTTAATAAAAAAGTTTTTTTCTCAAGTAATTTTGCTAACATCAGTACTTTTTTGAGGTACACCCATTTTCACCAAAACGTACTTCTTGGAAATCTGAGGCATGTCGTACAGATTATAACCCTTATATGCATCATAACTATTCGGGATATTATTCTAGACATGTCATTTTCTGTAACTATGATGTCATCAATAGAACTTGTGATGTCACAATATTCAGAATTATATATATAATATACCTCTAATTTTTCCCAGATTTTAAAAGATATTTTTTGCGACATTTATGATATGAAAATGTTAGCGAAACGACTCTAATTTGTAATTAGGTGTATTTGTATTTTGTTTTCAAATGTTTTTTACGCTTATGCAGGCATTAATTCATTCCTCGGTGGATGGGAAAAATTGTTCAAATTTGATGGAAATTCCATTGTTAATGAAGTGCTGATGCCAGCATATTTCCATGTGCTTTTGCCCAAAATGTCTGAACGTTACAAACACAAAAAACAAGAAAACTAAGTTCAAAACAATAATCTGCAAAATTCAACGGTAAACATGGTTACAATTATTAGTGGAATAAATGCAGAAAAGATTTAGCTACATTCCTACCTATCAAGTTTCATTGCCCTAGTACGAGTAGAATAGATTTTATATGGGGCTGGCCTACTAGCAACTACAACTACAGTACATTATGGGTGGGTGGGGTTGGGTTGAAAAATAAAACAAATCGGTCCTTTTATCAATGTTGTCACGTGACAATTACCCCATATTATCACATGACAATAGAAATACTTTGTATGTCGTAAATAAATTCATTTATTATAAGTATATATTCAGAGGTACACATTATTTTTGTCAAAAATGATTTGAAAAGATGTTGGGGTGAGTATAATGAATCCTGTCAAACTAGTTTTTCTGTTTGTTAATTTTTTAAAATCACTAAAGCCTAGTTCTCATATATCCAGATCGTCTAAGAATCCCTGATTACGAAAGGAATCTTACTGTTGTTAATTGGAAAGAAATGTTTCTTAGTAATTCTATAGCAACTCTCCTTCTTATTTTTGCTTCTTTATAAGAATAAGAGCAAGTTCAGGCTGAGCATTTTCTTAAAGGGATCTGAGATGAAAAATCATATTGAATAAACACACATATCACTTGAAAAGAAAATCAGGCATTTGAGTTCTGATTTTTTGGCCTTGACGTTCTTATAAATGAGGTTCTAATTAAAAAAAAGTTTATAGCCAATCCCTTGTTTTTTTTAGTGAGCGCAAAACTAGTAAATTTTAGACTTATAGTTTATATTATTATTTTGCAATTATAAAATCATGCCAAGAAAACCTAGATAGAAAGAAAACAAACCTCAATATCTTCGACGTACAACATTCTGTTTCGGAATCGTTTAACTTTATGAAACTCTTTTCATCGTCCAGATCTTTTGACTTCTTTAAAACTGGGTGTGTGAATGAACAAGGTCAAACGTACACGTAATCTTTGTCAAAAATTAATTGAAAAGTTATTGTGGTGAGTGTGGCAAATGAACTTTCGGATGCCTTCTATATTACGTAATGATCAGAAAGCAAAAAAAAAAAGAGTTCCACATCTGTGTTTGTACACGTGACTAGAAGAGAAGCCTGTCAAACTTACGGAAGCCGAGCAAAAGCCAACCTGATTTCTTGATCAAATCTTGATTTCAAATTTAGAACCGCGATTTCAAAATCAATATAAGGGTTGCGGAGTGATATGAAAGCCGATTGTCACATATTTTTGATATACCTAGTATATCAAATGATTTATTTGATATACTGTTCTTTTGGGATTTTTTTCTCAGTATTTTCAATGCTGTTTGACACAATAGTGTAGATCAAGCTGTGAAAATTACTAAGACCTGTTTCAGCAACGCCTGAATGTATCAATGCGTGTTTTTTTGTTGGAAAGCAGCAAATCGATCAGGGTTCTATTTGCCAATTTCCAGCATGTCTTGTTCAAAATATGGTTATAAAGACCATAATGTTCTATGAAAGACGACATTTATGCTTGCAACACGTGGTTCTGCGTTAAACCAGAATATTACTGTAGTTTCTGGAATAAAAATCAATTTATAGAGACAATTTACCTAGAAAATAGTCTAAATGCTGCCGAAGTGGTTTATAGAATCCATTTTGTCTTTCTCGATCTAATCTCAAGGGGAATAACTTGCAGGTCTTCAGGTACCTCATAATCTGATTTCAGTTGCAAAAATATTCTTTCTTTGACGTAAGTCAAAAGTCCCCCACTATTGCAGGTGTCATCCTTCTGGTACGGTTTTGAGTAGCCTTCCATCATAAACTGAGAAGAGGGGGAGGATGAGTCTATTTTAGTTTCCGCAACTGTTAGAATATCAACTTTGTCTTTGAGGACACACTGAAGATCCTGCCCTTTATTCCTGATACAGTTCAAATTGAGATAGCCAAATATGACATTTTTTGGATTTTCTTGATGCAATCTATAAAGCTTCTCAAGACAAGGGCTAATTTTGTGCAGACACTCGTGTATTTCCAACTCCTTGTAGGCCAGTCAATTTTCAATATAAATGCAGAAATTTTCATTTAGAATTTTTGATCCTTTCCAATTGAGGTGTAATCGACTTTTGTTTAAGTGCGCCAATTTATCAATGTTTGAGTTATCTAAGAATCCAATGTTACCTTCATTGCATGATGCTCTTAATATTCGGTTCAGTTCATCTCCCTTTTCACTGTAATGGTCATTTTGCGGAGTAATTGAAGTTATTA
The DNA here is from genome assembly GCA_039566895.2 of Turritopsis rubra. Taxonomy (NCBI): domain Eukaryota; kingdom Metazoa; phylum Cnidaria; class Hydrozoa; order Anthoathecata; family Oceaniidae; genus Turritopsis; species Turritopsis rubra. Next base: position 28,244 of record JAVEOA010000251.1, read on the forward strand.
CTACAGCTGTATCACTACTCTTACTAACCATATCATTTGCAAGACTTGTTATTTTATTTGCAATTACCTCTGGCGTTTCGTTTGACCTGAGATCATTAGTTCCACAGTGTATTATTAACAGATCTGGCTTTAATTGAACTGTTGGTATGATATGCCTCATATAATCACTTTTTGCGCCCGGAAATGATTTAACATACACTTTGGTGGAGTCGGTGCTCAAATTATATCCCTTCAATCCTTTCACTATTGAATCACCAAGAATAGAACTTACCAATAAAAATAGTAGCTTTCAGAAAAGTAACTCCTTCGAAACTGGAATTAGCGACCACCATCATCTGATTTATCACTATGTTTAGGCTGACGTATGAAAAGTCACCTCCACAGATTGTGCATTATCGAACCTTCCAGAAACTTCTCTCTTGACAGGTTTCGCAATGACCTTGAGTGGGGGGGGGGGTAAATGCTCTTACAAACAGTGCACCTGGGGATTTTGACTATTCAGCTTAATCTTTGATACGCAGACTTTTGTGCAATTCCTAAATTCCTAAGCTGTGACTTTCCTTGTCATACTGTCTAATATTTCATGTATATATATATGTTAAAATTAATATTATTTTTTTTTTTTTTTAACTTTAAATTTTTCCTTTTTTTCATTTTATTTATTTTTTAATTCTATAAAATCAAAAGTATGATTTGATTGTATGATCTGATTACACTTGAGATCCTTACTTACCTATCCTATTAGTTACACCTTTTCAAATTAGTCAATTTTCTTTTTTCTTGGTCCCACTATTTTGATCGCTGATATAGTGGGTAGGTGTAAAGTGCAAAAGGAGAAGCGGCATACAAATATTATATAATAATAATAATAATAATAATTAATATTAATAATAATTAATATTAATAACTAGGAGGTTCAGGTGCAACCTATATACATGTCAGCTATATAAGCAGCACTAGAACACACCTCATGATGTATCTTGCCTCCACCCCTGGACTAAAACCAGTAATCACACTAAAGCGAAACAGTGGGAGCTGGGAAAGCTTAAGAGCTAGGGCTGTCACTGATAATATATATAACCATTAATACCATTTTTCATTAAACTAGAATATTGTCAAGGTTCGATTTTGAGAAAATCATTTTTAGTAATTTGGCAATGATCAGAGATACCTATTCTAAAAATTTATTATAAGGTATAGGACTGATTGTAGATTGGAAACTACAGATTGTTTATTTTTTAGCTAAGTATATAAAAAGAAATTGTATAAAAATGAGACTAGAAAAACAAAGAAAGTTTGAAAGATGAAAACTTCCAATTAATCAATGGTTGTGTCCAATGCTTACTTGAGCATGATCAAGCAATCAATCAATCAATCAAAGTTCCAATCAATGAAATGTTTCTTGGGAGAACTCTGTTGTATCTTTGCTTAATTCATGTGGCTCGATGGTCAAGAAAGGTATTATATTTGTTATTATTCATTTGGAAAGGGTTTTACATAAAAATACCTTATCTGAGAATAAAAATTTAGAGAAAAGTGGCTAATACTTTTGCATTGTATATTTTTATTTTGATTATATAATAAATTGATCATAAAATCTTGTTTTGTTTGATGATTTATCTCATTTTCTTTTTTGGTTTTGGTTTATTTTCAGAAGAAAGAATTGCAAAAGAAACTTATGTTTTCAAAATTAATCCAACCTAAAATCCAAAGAAGTAATTGTTCAATGACCCGCTCCTCTCTTGTGTACCATATTTTATCTAACGTAAGTCACTAAATTTTCTATTTACAAAGCTCTTGAATATGAGCATTAGCTTTGTGCGTACCTTGTGAAATTTGTGGAATTAACAACTTCTCTGTAGCATTGCTAGGGTTTTCAGAGGACCGAAACTATTTTCGAAACTATTTTGTATATGTTATTCTTTAATTTGTCTGCAATTTCCAAATGAAACGAAACTTAGTAATCTTTGTTTTGATTATTTTTGATTACTCATCATTCTTTTAATTGTTAAAAAAAAACCACAACGAAACCAAAACAAATTAGCTCAAGGTATTTAAAGGATTGGTTCAGTTAAAAAATGATTTTTTTAAAAAGAGTCTAATAAAATTCTCCTTCAAAAAACAAACCTAATGATATATACATTTAACGTAATAAATTATTCATAACGTTCAGAACTTGCTCTCTTTTGTATGGCTTTTTAAACGAACCTTTTTGCTTACGTCACTTCGGCAGATGTGAAAACTTGAAGTAGTTTTAGTTGTTAAAAGATTAAAAGTTTAAACATACATACGAATCGAGTCGAAATTTTATTTAGAAAGTTTTTTAAAATGCAATCTGATTCTGAGAGCAGTATTTATACAAGTAGTGAATATGTAAGCAGTGGGAATGAAGCAGACTCGGAAGGTGAAAAAGCTCTAAGTCGAAAAGATATAGACGAAATGTATGAAAAATAAGTAAATAAGAAAAAGTATCATTTCAAATCCCCAAATCTTGATTTTTGAATAACGGGTAATGGTAGAGTCTTCTTGTCACGAGCTAGCTGGATTGTTTCACGGACCATATTGTGCAAATAGGTACGATCTTTTCCCTCTTTGATGGGTTTCGTTCAATATTTTAGGATCCAAAACGATACTCTGCAAAACTTCAAAGGCCTCGTTATTCGGCAAAATCCATTCTTTGACCTTCATCTCCTTTTTTGTTAACTGTGGATGTATGCACTTTTTTAATTTCTTATGACCTGTCCATCTATGTTTGTGGGTATTATTTCTTCGCCTTTAATTTTTGACAATAACTTCTTAAAACCAAATTTCTCCATCCTATTCGAATTACCATTGCCTCTGTGACTTGAGTCAACAAAAATGCAAAAATCCTGTTAGTGATTTTATCCATAAATGAATAGGTTAGATATTTTGCATTGTGGCCAGGACTATCGCATCTCCCATCACCACTCAAGTCGTAAACACCGTGCTTTTTCATGTCGTCATAAATTTCATTTGATCCCTCGTAGTTCCTGTTGACCACACCAAATAGATAACGTTTTTGAATGGCATAATAACTTGTCTTTGATAGTCACTGAATACAAAAAAGTCAAAAAAAGTCTCTTATAAGTGTTCGCACTAAAAAGAACAGAAGCTGCACTGGTGAGATTTCCAATGGAATAATTGGAATAATGGATTAATCGGTTGCAATTTCCATGTCGTTTTATGCCCTTCTGGACACTTCCTTTTGACAACTAATTGTGATCCTTTGTAAGCTATGTTTGTGATGATCGTTGTTAAGATGCAAGAAGGAAAAAGACAACGTTTTAATAAAACTAGCAACGAAGTCCAATAAACAATAAAAGCAGTTTTTGATGGTGTTATAGATATGTCTTGAGGGTATTCCTGATCACTCTTATTTTCTTCATTATATTCATCATTGCTTACACCACTCGCATCTTTGTCCTCTGTTTCTGAGTCTGAAGATGAAATTGGTACAAATTGTCGACCTTGAGAGTGTGATTTCAGCGTCTGTTTGTGTTTCCTTAGTGTTGCATTCGAAATCGAAACTTTGAACCAACTCATGATGTTGAACAGCATCTTCACAAAGTTGATGTTTCGCTCTTGCTTTTACCTTTGATTCACTCGATTTTCGCTTTTGTGGTTGTTTATTCTTGTTGTAGTCAAACAATGTAGGAACAGCTTCTGCCTTCAGCAAGCGTCGTGGTGGCAACCCAAGGAGTTCGTTCTAAAAAAACAAATCAAAGAATCGAAAAAATATAAAGTCTATCAATAATTATAATGAACCCGAAATCAAACTGAGAAACCTTATTGAAGCCAAGATAAAACGTAGAAGAAAACATAGAACAATTTTATTACCTTTAAATCTCTTTCGAAACTATCTTCGTCAAAATGTAAATGGCATAACTTCTTATCTTTTGGTAAATTTTCCCTTTTTATGTTTTGCAACCATCTTTTCTTGAGATTTTCATCTTTAGGCAGTCCATAAAAACTAATGTTTTTGACTCTGTTTGCCATAAAAGTGTTATTATTATAATTAACTGGTATACACCAGGGCATTTTGATTCAAAAAATTGTAAACGATAGAACTTCTCATAAAAAAAATTTCACTTTATAAATATTCGTTTTTTTTACCTCTCTCTCTCTCTTCACTGATTTTTGTTTGAAATTTCTCTTGTTAGATAGCCATCTGCCGAAGTGACGTCACGAATATTAAATCAGTTTAAAAAGAAGGGGCTTTCTGTAAACAATGAAAAAAATTCTCAAAAAAGAAAATATATTTTTTGAGTAATCAAAATACACTGATTTCATTTTTTATAAAAAAACTTTGATATTAAATAGGACATTTTTACTGAACCAATCCTTTAAAAGGGCCTGTAGATCTTCCTTGAAGACATTTCAAAGTTCATCATTCATTATCAACAATGCAGATTTTCAAGGCAACGACGACTGGTTTTCTAACTATTTTGTTGCTGCTAACAGGAAAAGGTAAGGATATTATCTTTGGAATGCCATAACTGCCTTAAGTAGTCTTATTTCTATATTCACAATATTATGATAACATCATCCTCATTTTACATGAAATTATTCACATGCTATTATCTGCATCTTTTGTCTTTTCTTGGCATTCCCATAATTCCATGATTAAAAGATTGTTTTTTACCGGTAAAAACGTTTTATTATGTGATTTTATTAAATTCTCTTTGCAAATGAATTCTATTCACAATAAAATCATTATAATTCATTTATTTATCAAAGAATCATTTACTGTACCTCCAAGCATTTACATTATAGTCAGGGTAGTTTATGCTGAAAATTACAAAATAATGTTGTTTGATCAGAGAAAGTAGGAAAACAAAACTGATCTATTATTGTTTGACCAATTTTCACTTGAATTATTGTTTTTATATTTCTGAGGTTAAGGTTCTTTTACTTTGCTTCAAACTTGGCCGTAGAAACCAGGGAAGCAAAAACATTGAGTGTGGTTAGATCAACACTTTAAGATTTAAATCATTAGCCAGGGCATTAGATAAATTGAATCTGAATGCTTTTTTTGCTATTTCACATGATATAGTACAACTAATGCACATTAATTATTTTCTATCATGTGATCAAAGTGAAATGCAAACAAACTACACTCAGATATTTAAGTTAAAAGATACTGACAATAGAACTTCGCAATAGACTTCCAGACCAGGGAAGTTTTTAATGACTATGATGTAACTCAGAGGTCATACTTTGTGCAAATGTAGATGTATTATGCTTTGGGATATTTTTAGAATGAAATCCTTCATGGCATGGCATTAACTCAATTAAATATGTTTTATGTTAGGGTTAGCGTCTTTGGCTTCTTGAGATGGAAATACCCTGTGACAAGTCCAACAAAAGGAATAACAAAGGCTTAGAAAGTGCAAATGTGTATGAAAAAATGTTATCTCGTTGTTGTAATTACACCTTAGAGCAAAAATGATTTATACTTACTATCCAGAATGCCTGGGCAAATTTCATTTTGTAACATCCAGCAATCATCGAGCAAAGAAAGCTGACATTTTATTGGCTCAAATTTGCTAAAAATAATTTTCTTGCCACCCCTATCCCACCAAACTGCCAACTACCTGTCGGACAACTGATCTTGGAATCATGTTATCAGAAGATTCCATATCATACTGTTTTATCATAATGGTGTTGTTTTCTTTTCCCTTAGATTGTTGTGTTATTGTTATATCAACATACAATGGTACTGATACTCCTGACTGTGGTCATGTGTTCTCACCTTGTGCTACTTTTGAGCATTCTATTGTGATGATCCATTCAGATGATGTCATAAAGTTTGATAATGTCAACTCTAATAATCCATACTTCGTTAATGGTACAAAAGTAAATGAATCTGTGGTACTCACAGCTGTAAGTGGAAGCAGAGAGTGCCCTTTGGTGTATATTCAAGGTTTGGTTGAAATCATACATCCAGTCAAAAGTTTTAATATCTCACATATTACCTTTGTAAGCATCAACAGAAACATGTTTAAAGTTGGTAGTTTTAATATAACTGTTGATGACTGCTCATTTTACAACTTCACAAACAATGTTTTTCAGCCAGCAACAATGGAAGTACCTGTTAACCTCCATGTAAAGAATTCTACATTTCATAAATCTGCTGTTTTTCTGATGATAACCTCTGGAAAACTGTTATTTGAAAGATCTTTTTTTAATGGCGACATGTTTATATCAACACAATTTTTGGAAAGATTCTGTGAACAACAGTTAGTGTAACATTGAAAGATACCATTTTCAGCCATTCTCCTTTTCCCACTTTTAAGAGTTGCCTGGATGTGTCAATTCACTCTTCAAAATTTCTCAGTATTCCACCTGAAAAACTCTATTGTTCCCGAGTGCAAACATTGAGCATCAAGTATTCCACTTTTTCACAAACATCTTTAAGCATTTGGGATTCGCAAAGAATATATATTGAAAAGTCAAGCTTCTCAAATAATACAGTCACCTTTAAAGGTGGTTCATTGTACTTAAGTAGAAACAAGTATGTGTATATAGTTGTGATTTTAACAATAACACTGCAACTATGGTGGTGCCATATTTACAAATGGACCATTATATGTACATTTTCCAACTTCACTTATAATCGTGCTATCTATTCCAGTGGGCAATTTATTTCATGAGCAATACCAATGAGGAGATATTAGTGTTGTCAAGAGTCTTCATAAAAAGCACATGAAATCAACTGGAAGCATCATTACAGCTAATGGAGATGCGGAAATACTTGACAGTTTCCTAACACTTGACTCCACGGAGAACAATAATATTCCTGCCATTAGTGTTTTGCATTTTCAAAATCCTACGAATCCTCTTACAGCAACAAGGCTTACAATAATTGCCCAGTCGGTTTTAAAATCAGTTACGTATTCGCTAAATTCCATTTGTATTCTGCTATCACAGCTGTTGATTGTCAAAGGTGTGAGAAAGGAACTTACAGTCTTCAAAGAGGTTCATTCGCAATACATTCCAGTGTTCCTAGACAATCTGACTTTAAAGTCCTAGATGCTAAATGCTATCCATGCCCTGCAGGTGGAATTTGTGATGAAAATATAATCATCGAGATAATTTCTGGGGTTACCAAAAATCATTAATCAAGCTGATGTTTGTCCCTTGTCCAGCATCATACTGTTGTAGATCAAATTCAGTCAAATGCAAAAATTACAATACTTGTAGCTACTTTCGTGAAGGTGTATTATGTGGTACATGCAAAAAGGGTTATGTCTTGAATTACTTTGGACAGAATTGTATGAAACAAAGCAGCTGTGTTATCGCATTTTTTTTGGATACTCGCTTTCATTTACGCTGTCCTATACACTGTTATGGTTGCGTATTTTCAAGAAATTTCTGGTTTCATCAAAACGTTACTTCTTAATCGTTCTTCGATTCTTAATATCAACTTATTTGAGAAGTGTAAACAACGAGATGGTGGCACTAACATAATTGTGATAGTCAAGAAGAAATGCACGTGATAGAATATAACTCTCAAACAACACTTCAACATGACACTTTTCTGGTCTTTCTCATCAAGATCCAAAATCTGCTATCAGTGGAATAAGAATTGTATTGTTTTTTTTCTATCAAGTGGAATTTCTTCTACAGGTCAATTCTACAGATAAATTAAAACTTGGATTCTTGCACAGCTTAAAGAAATAATTTCAGCAACATTTAACTTTCATATATTTACTGCAAACTTCTCTAAACTTTGTCCATTTAAACATTTGACCGCATTGAAGAAGGAAGTTTTGAAATTTGGCTTGGTCATGATGTTTTCTGTTCTTGTCATTCTTTATACAATCATAAGGCTCATCATGTTATGGATTATCAAGAAGGAAGATCAAACCCGTTATCTCAACCTCTATAGTACCATGAAAAATAAACTATTGTCGTATCAGCGAATAAAAGTGTGCTTTATACAATTGTTGTTACTTAATTATACGGCAGTATCAAGTGCAGCCTTTCGACTCCTGAATTGTATTCAGATAGGAGACAATCAGTTCTTTACACAGATGGAAGTGTCACTTGTTATACACCCTTACAATACGTCATCATAATCTTTGTGATTACATGGATTGTACCATTTGCATTTATTCTCTACCTGTCCACTAAAATGCTGCGGAAAGAAAAATTTCTGCACAACAATTCTACATCTGTCTGGTATGTTCGCCCCTTTGTTTATTTTGGTTCTTGAAACGAAATTTTCCAAGAGGGTTGAACTCGATCAAAACATTGTTTGTCCTGAAAGTAAAGCCATCCTTGATAATTTGGAAGGTCCATATCGTTCTGCTAGTGGATCATCTTCCAAGCCTCACTGGGAATTGGTTATCATCATCCGACGTTTAATTGTATCGGGGTTTGTACGTTCTTTATAAATCCAATACAGAAATTGTTTGTTATGTTTCCGATATTGATGTTTCTGGTTGCATAGTGCACATGTTTTGCCATATCAAACAAGCTGATCAATTCTTTTGAGCTGATTGCTTTATCCTTACTCCTGTATTTTAATGGAACCAATTTGTTTTGGTCATTCAATTATATGATGGACTTATCAAGCTTACCAGGGATTAAGTTAACTGGATTGATTTTTGCATGGATGGAGGATATTGTGTTGTCTGTCCCTATATTTTTATTACTTATGATTATGTTGTATATAATTCTTATGAAAGGAATTATAACCTTTATATATTATTTGTTTAGTAAAATGAGAGATTGAAAAATAAATGTGATCCTTTGTTAAAGAAAAAAGAATTCAGATCTTTGTTTGTTCAACATGGTGCAACTCTAAACATTTCAGGTGGAATTCTTTGTGAAGGAGTTGGGTGAAAAAAGTTATAATGTGTTTTCATATTGTTTAACTATTATATGGTATTCAGTCTGGACAGGTGGCATTATTGTTCTAGAGCCCTAGATATGGTCACTAGATATGGTCATTAGTTGTTTTCTCATAGTTGATTAATCATACAGTGTAGCTCTGCCAACAAAAATGAAGGTTTCACCAGAAAAGTTAGATATGCAGTGTAGCTTTAAATAAGTGTATTTTTTTATCATTTTTGTGATGTAAATGTATTGATTATTGATTCATGAGTCGCTGTTTTCCTTCTTTACATCTGATGTAAAGGTTCTGTTATTTCATTGTTCTTTATTCCTATTTTTTGGCAACCTTTTTCATGACCGGCTCCGTCCTTATGAGTCACGATTCTTAAATAAACGCATTAGTTGTTTACAGAAGAGACTAAAGATAAAATCTTTAAACCGACCTATATGTAACAAATGTGGAGAAAGAAGCATAATAGGGAGTAACCAATTCCAAATTCGATACATGCTCATGGGAAACATGTGTCACTCTTCTGGAATCCTAATGATCACAGAGGCAAATTCTTAGTTAGATCAGATTCCCAAACTTCCATTTTCCTTTTAATTTAATAATGTTTGCGTTTTAGAGCATTTAAATCCCCCATCAGGGCTATGGAAGACTGCCCAGCTAGACAACCCTTTTAGACATGATTCTACTCACTACCGCCAGTCAGTAGTGGTTAAAAATGATAACCTTAAGCCTGCTAATCATGTTCAAGCCTGAGTGTTTTTAATGAAATTTAAATGTACTGGATTTACAATTTTAAGGCTGAGGTTCAGCACCAAAATTTTTTATCCAGCTCTTTAGCCTAGTTTACTTTCCTACTCGTTGATAATGTTGGTCATTTTAAAACTTTTTATTCTGCTACAGAAGTTTTTCACAATCATGTTATTGAAAATTCTTCCAGGAATCCTGTAAAAATCTCCATTATTTTATTTAGGATTTCTATCCAGTTTATAAGAAATATTCTGTTGAAGTTCCATTCAAATGTCCTTTTAAAATCGATCGAAACATATTTTATCATATTGAAGTGAACGAAATACAATTACCTTCATCTAACTGGAAATGTGATTACTGTGGTAAACAGTTTTACACAGAAGAGTACATTATGCTGCACATGGAACACAAACACAATGAAAATTATCTTCAGGTAGGTAATCTCATGAAAATATTTGTTTTTTAATTTGTATTTTTACCATGATCATTTGAAACAATCAATAAAAGCAACAACCTCGCCATACTCAATTTGTAGTGATGTTCCACCCTGCTCAATTTGTAGTGATGTTGCACCCTCCTACGCATTTTGTAGTGATGTTACACCTGCTCAATTTGTAGTAATGTTACACCCTGCTCAATTTGTAGTGATGTTACACCCTCCTACGCATTTTGTAGTGATGTTACACCCTCCTACGCATTTTGTGATGACGTTACACCCTGCTCAATTTGTAGTGATGTTACACCCTCCTACACATTTTGCAGTGATGTTCCACCCTGCTCAATTTGTAGTGATGTTACACCCTGCTCAATTTGTAGTAATGTTACACCCTGCTCAATTTGTAGTGATGTTACACCCTCCTACGCATTTTGTAGTGATGTTACACCCTCCTACGCATTTTGTGATGACGTTACACCCTGCTCAATTTGTAGTGATGTTACACCCTCCTACACATTTTGCAGTGATGTTCCACCCTGCTCAATTTGTAGTGATGTTCCACCCTGCTCAATTTGTAGTGATGTTGCACCCTCCTACGCATTTTGTAGTGATGTTACACCCTGCTCAATTTGTAGTAATGTTACACCCTGCTCAATTTGTAGTGATGTTGCACCCTCCTACGCATTTTGTAGTGATGTTACACCCTCCTACGCATTTTGTGATGACGTTACACCCTGCTCAATTTGTAGTGATGTTACACCCTCCTACACATTTTGCAGTGATGTTCCACCCTGCTCAATTTGTAGTGATGTTGCACCCTCCTACGCAATTTGTAGTGATGTTACACCCTGTTCAATTTGTAGTGATGTTACACCCTCCTACGCATTTTGTAGTGACATTACACCCTGCTCAATTTGTAGTGATGTTACACCCTCCTACGCATTTTGTGATGACGTTACACCCTCAATTTGTAGTGATGTTACACCCTCCTACACATTTTGTAGTGATGTTACACCCTGCTCAATTTGTAGTGATGTTACACCCTCCTACGCATTTTGTAGTGATGTTACACCTTCCTACGCAATTTGTAGTGACGTTACACCCTGCTCAATTTGTAGTGATGTTACACCCACTCAATTTGTAGTGATGTTATGGAAATTTTAAAGCGGTAAAACAGGCCAGACTAGGGTTTTATTTTATTTTTATTTTTTTAGAATCGCAACAAGATATGCTTGGCTCAATACTGTGATATATTCCGATGTGACTTGCACGAAAAATATCCGGTTGCTAGATCAGATTTTTGAACATGTGATTACAAAGACGTTCGAAAACTTCAAAGAAAATGTGAGGGTGGGAGATTTTACATTTTAATTGTGTTTTCAACGGAAAAAGGTGGGATTATTTGCGGAAACCCAACTTTAATATGACAACTATATTTCAACTCTTCAGTACAATCAATACCTTTCAGCAAGTTGTTTTCCCTTCTATATACCTATGTTTTATAAACCATATTTCCATATTACATTCAAGCTCAGCTGTCCATATGTGTTGATAATTATCTTTAATCGTCCCACTGCGATTTACAGTTGAGTAAAATACGAATTATCCTGAAACAGTGTAACGAATCAAAACCAGAATGCAGGATATAAATATAAATTAGGAAAAGGTGCATTAGATAACCAAGGTAACAGCCACGTCAATTGTAATTGCTTTGTTTACTTTTGTTTACTTTTGTCTACTTTCTGTCTTTAGAAACTAATGAGTATCTGTTTACCAACTGTGATGCAACACCATGTCTATGTGATGCAACACCATGTCTATGTTTACCAACTGTGATGCAACACCATGTCTATGTTTACCAACTGTGATGCAACACCATGTCTATGGTAAGTGCTTCGTTTTGGCGTCCCTTAAGAAACAAGACAATCTTCAAAAGGTCTCTGTGGAGGAGTGTTTTTTATTGAAACAGGCGATATTACTTGCCATTCCTATAGAAAAACACTGAGATGATGAAAGAGGCCCCTTACTGTTTTGTACTTTGACCAGTATGCACCAACTAGCAATGTCTTTTACGGAAAATAACGTTTAACGGAAATATTTTTCGGTGAAAAACTTCCCAAGGGGTATATTGTATTAATATTGTCCCGTCATTTAGTTTGTTTTAGCCAAGCA
>JAVEOA010000252.1:0-48540 GCA_039566895.2 Turritopsis rubra
AACAAAATTGAATAATTAAATTTCGAGATATTATCACGAATATAACAATGGCGTTGACTAACCAAAATCACCTTCAGAGATGGATACTCCTAGTTCTCCCAATTTTTGAATTAAACATCATGTAAAGTAGCCTATAAACCTAGGCTGTCGCTAACTCGCTAACTCGCTAACTCGCTATGGTCTATACACTTTGGTCGATTTTTTCATATTGGCTTGTTACAGGATCTGATAACACATTTTGGCCAATCATTCGTAATTATCAACTCATTTGTATAGTTCCCAATCTCTTTTTGATAGTGCAGTCATACGTACCCATACAGTTCATCGAGTGGGTATGGAGAAAATGTTCTATGCAACGTAAATCTGCGCCCTTTTCATGCGCCTTTTTTTCCTGCAAATAAAGTGCAACACAGGGATCGCGTTCGGTCTGTAATTTGCATGTTTATCGTCTGTAATTTGTTCCATTCAATCATAGCAATGCCATCCTGAACCTGAACCTGTGTTTCGAATCAGCCGGTTTACCTCTTCTTGATTTTGTTCTTTAAAGCTGGATCTCCACGAGAGGAAAAATGTAGCTTGTCACCAAATACTCTGTCGTATAGTCCATAATCTCAACCTTAAACTAAAGAAAAGCAAAACAGAAACGCTTGCTAAAACAAACAGAAATTCTTAAAAGTTTCTTGAAAAGAACAAAAATCTCACACAAAAAACCAAAGGCAATATCAACCAGTTCCACAAATTCTTATGTACACGTGGTTCAAATTAGTTCAGAAACACATGCATTGTTTTAAATAAGCTAACAAAAGGATTTTACGTCTAAGGTGGAGAACAAGGAAAAACTCCTTTGTCCAATTGTGGTCGTGGTCGTGGATTAGAAACACCCTTTCAGAAATATTTTTACAATTGTGGAGCCATCGGAGCAACAAGTGAAATCTGTTTTCATATGATGATTATTCTGGTTTTTTTTATTGAATAGATCACTAACCCGACACATGATTATCGATATGGCACGTTACATAACTCTGCGTATACTCAAATGTTTTCAGAGAGTGATGATCCAACTTGGAATAGAATGTCACATTTTATGAAACACTACAACTTTGTAGATTCAAACCAAGCAATCGATAAACTCTTAATTGGGTAAGCGTTGTAGCAGAGCTACAATCTCTGACAAAATATATCCGGGCAGTGGAAAACATAAAGACATATACCCCCGTCCCCCAAATCAGAGCTGTAAATGGTGTCCTGGTGTGTCCCTGTGAGCTTACAGCACTGATTTGGGAGAAGCGGGGCCTTTTTGTCAGAGATTGCAGTTCATATAGATAAGAGTTATATTTTGTGCTTGTGTTTTCTTTGTTTGGTCAAGTTAAGCATTTCCTTCAATTCGAAAACTTTTACCTTTAATAGAGATTTTCAATCCATTTTGTTCTTATATTGATTTCAAGACTATTAGTAAGATGGGCTCGGGTGTGTTCAAGATGAAATGCATAACTCGATCTCAACACTTCTTCTCTCTATATTCACATCTGACATTTACGGAGACAGAAAGACAGCCCTGGCATCGGTTGCCTCGAATTTAGAATCGGCCTTAACTCGATAGCCTCATTTTCTGTCAAACCTTTGGCGAAATTAATTAAGGCAGTTTTGTGAATGTTAGTTATGATAGAACTCTTGGGATCAGGGTTGGGAAAAAATTGATTTGAATAATAATAATAATAAATTGTTACTTGTTTTACAGAGATCTAAATGCTATAATTCAAGACTACCACGTTGCTGCTTATTATGTATCTAAGGAATCGAATTGTAAACTTAAATTTGTTGGAGATATCATCAAGAATGCTGGATATGGTCTCGCAGCGAAAAAAGGTTCCAAGTTAACGGAACGATTATCAAAACACTTGCAAGATTATCGGGAAAATGGCTTTCTTATCAAACTTGAAGATACTTGGGTCAAAAATTCACCTTGTTTATCGAGAAAACTGGAAGATACAACAAGTGTTTCTCGTTTAGACATTCGTTACTTTGCTAGCTTGTTTCTCCTGGCTACTGTTCTAACTTTTATATCTTGTTTTATTTTATTTGTTGAAATTTTGTTTATAAAAATCTTTCGAGAAAGAAAGCATAGGTTCCACACGCATTACATTTATAATAATTATGAAACTTAAAATATGATGACATGAAATAAAGCTGTATTATCAACCTATGTAACATAATATAACCCATCAATAATATCAATAAATAACATATATAACATATAACATATAATATATAATATATAATATATAACAAAAACCTTTCTAGCCTTTCTAAGGAGTTTTACATAGACACTTAACATGTAAGTCAAAATTGAATTTGTGGTCTATTTTTAGGCCTAATAATTTGACATTTGATTCTGTACTTATTATTTTATCACCTATTCTAATTTTAAATTCTGAATTATCCTTTTTATTCTTACTTCAAAATTCTATAAAATTGTCCAGCATTTGCTATCATTTTATTATTCCTGAGCCATGAAAGTGCTATATCAGCTTCTTCTTCTTAAAGTTTTTACCAAATTTCTTTTATACTTTAATAGCTAACATTCTCCTCCACAAATTTCCACTAACCTCTACATCCGCCGTCGAGAGTGGGCACTGTCAGATAATGTTTTAACCATATCACTTCTGCTTTAGATGTCATGGGTTTTCCTAACATTGATTCATTTGCATCTAGACTTAATTATAAGATAGATAAGTATGTCTCATACAATAATAAGCAAGAACACAACTTTTTTAAGGTGACTAGGAGTGCCTTGTCTAGTGTTGTCTCTATTCCAGGTTATGTAAGATTATCTGACCATCCACTAATATCCAGATTCGTGAAGGTAATACACAATTTTAGAACTCCTCAGCCCAGGTACACCTTTATGTGGGATGTCAACCTTGTGTTTTCCCAACTAATCAATTTAGGATGTAATGTAAATCTTTCGTTTCTTATGCTATCAAAAAAGTTAGCTATACTTTTACTTCTCCTTAGTTCACTTTTGGTACAAGATATTCAATATTTGGACTTACAGACACACACATCCATTTTGTACCCCAACAAAAATTTAAAACACACTACCCAATCCAATAATCCAATAAGAGAGATGTGTTTGTATTTAAACAATTTCAAAATGAGGAACTTATTCGCCCAGTAAAAATATTGAAAATTTTCATTGAAAGGAGGGCGGAATTCGTGAAAGATGCCAATGTGACTTCACTATTCATTTCTACCAGACCTCCTCACATTCCACCAATCAAGATACCATTTCGAGATGGATAAAGGATATTATGACAGAAGCTAACATAAATACTGACATTTTTAAACAACACAGTTGCATTATTAAATATGGTAGCTGGACTAATGTCAATACCTTTCTTAAGCATTATTGCAAACATGTTATTAATAAACCTAGAAATGATCTACAAAACGCCATTTTATATGTCACTCAGCGGCGGATCTAGAGGGTAGTCGAAATTTGTTTGTTAGAATGTTAGCTATTAAAGAATAAAAGAAAAAACGTGCAAATAAACCCATTAGTGACACAGCCAGAAAACATAAATTATGTCAATGTTCTCCTTCACATATTGGGACTGCTCTCTAGATATTAATGTCAAAATTGCGGGATTCATTATCTGCAAAAATATTTTCTACACCTGGAATATGTACTGCAGAAAGCCAAATATTTCTATTAATAGCCCAAATATCTTTCGCCAAATATTTTTTGTATTTGAATAAACTGAATGGATACCTTTCACTTTATTTATATATTTATTTATTTATATATTTATTTATTTATATATTTATTTATTTATATATTTATTTATTTATATATTTATTTATTTATATATTTATTTATTTATATATTTATTTATTTATATATGATACTGCAGTGGTATTATCAGCCATGATTCTTCCATGGATATTTTGGGTGTGAACCAAAGAATTTAGCCCAAATAAGATGGTTTTTAGTTCCAACACATTGATGTGGAACTTAAATTCTTGTTGTAACCACTGACCTCCTGTCCTAATATCCTTAACGCATGCTCCCCACCCTATTTTGCTAGCATCAGTGTAAATTGTTACATAAATAGGTGAGGTGAGGTGAGGGAAGCAGTGATCTCCTTGCTGGCATTATGTTATCTTTCCATTATGTTATAATTCATTAGCACTAGTATCCCGGGTAAAAATATTTTACCGGTTCACTTTCCCCACAAGTTATCACCATCTCGTGATTTACCTATCAATAAGGGGTGACCGAAAATAAAATCACACAATCCAAAAGGATACGCAGTACCATCCCATAGAGCTCCAAATGCTGATCAAAAAATGTATAGGATCTTTGTACGTCGAACCGTTACTGAGATATCGTCGATCAAAGATTTCGATGACGTCACACCCGTCCCCAAAAAGTTTTAGATCAATTTTTTTTTCGTCACCCCATCGCGAATATCGTGGAACCAAAAAGCGTCTTTATCCTTATTGGTTCTCGAGATATTCACCCCTAACTGTCGCGTTCCATTGGAGATATAGAGATAGGATATGGACAATTTCAGCGCATCTCTTTTTCTCGCTATTTTAGTATCTGCGCAGCTAGTCAAATAATGTAAAATATCGCTAAATAATTGAATGAATTTTTTTTGATGATGTCATCAAAAAATAAAAAATAAAAATAAAAAAAATCTAAAAAAATAAAAAAATCGGATTTTCAAAAAAAAAATGGAAAACCATTCGGGAATTTCCCTTTTAAGTTTTGTCCACTTTCAAAAAAAATTTTTTTCTAAAAAAAGTTATATAATAAAGATGAATAATAATCCTATGATGAATCAAACTTATAGGGAGTTAGTGGAGATTGCTAGGGTGGAGAATGTTCCATATATAAAGCTAATAAAGCTATTAGTTGATCGTATACAACACTATCGAGATACGGTAGGTACATTATATAGGGAGAAAATGCCTTCTTTGAAGAGAATGGCAAGATCTGATGGAATCAGAGGTTATGCAAGTTTAAAAAAACGTGATCTAATTGATACTATTCTCTTCCATCGAAGGGTTATTAAGCCTCAGATGGAAGATCTTAAAGAATTAACAGTTAAAGATCTCAAAAAACTAGCACGTGACTCAGGTCTACAGGTTATAGGAGGTAAGAAGATGAATATTGTTAAAAATATTGCGAGACATCGCACATTGAGGTTGAAAGATATCGTTGAGGATATTGCAAGTGAGGAATATAAGCCTAGAGAGGAAGAGGATGCATTTAGAGGGAACTTTAGACGTTTAAAAGCAAAGGTGTTGATGAGGGGAAAACCATGACGGTTGAAGAATATCTGAAGAAGACTCGAAGACATGTGATTAAGGTTATGGGAGACTTGATCAAGGATGGTGAAAGCTGGAAGTTTCAGCTAAACTTAGTTCCAGAGTTTGTGAATAACAAAGACGAAAACGATAAAATAACCAAGCCTATATGGGGTGTTAATCACACGATCATGATGGGTAGTGATCTTGAAGAGATGGTTGATGATATGTTTCATAATATTTTGAAGCAATATGAGATTATGATACAATTAGATGCTAGCTCTTTTGTGTTTAATCGCGTTAAAGAGATGACATATCACTGTCACAAAGTGGATTTGATACGTGGAAGCTCTTGGCTGGAGCTGCCTAAATGGGTGTTTAACAAGCTATGCTGTATCAATCCTAAGAACGAGATGAAGAGTGCTTCAAGTGGGCTGTGATAGCAGCTTTGCATCATGGGAGATAAAAAAAACTGTCAAAGGATATCGAAGCTGAAACCCTTTGTAGATCGCTACAACTGGAATGGTATCAAGTTTCCAACACCGTCTAACCAGTGGTCTAAGTTTGAGAAGCAGAATCCTTCAATCGCGTTGAATGTGTTGTACGTTGAAGGAAAAGACATCAAGCAAGCGTACATTTCCAAGTATAACTCGGTGCGTGGTAAAGTTGCAGACCTCCTTATCATTCAAGAGGGAGGAAAGAAACACTATGTAACCATCAAGAAGCTTTCAGCTCTGTTACATGGTGTAACTCAAGACAATGGTGACTTTTACTGTCGCAATTGTCTCAACTCTTTTCGAACAGAGGAGCCTTAAACACGCATGTTGTGCATGTAAAGATCACGATTTTTGTCATGTAAAGATGCCTGAAGAAGGGAAGAACATCTTGAAATATAAAGATGGAGAAAGACTATACGAGTTCCTTTTACGATATATGGAGATATGGAGTGTATTTTGGAACCAATATCAGGAATTGAAGGAAATTCGGAGCAACCATTTGAACAGGATGTAAACAGACATATACCTTGTGGTGTAGGTTTGTATACTAAATTTGCTCATGGGGAGATCGATAAAGCTATGACACAGTATCAGGGTGAGGATTGTATAGAGGTCTTTTGCAAACATTAAAGAAGCAGGTCTACAAAGCCATTCGATATAAGAAGAGAGCCATGGATCCACTCACGGAAGAAGAGAAGAAGGCTCATAGGGAAGCGAAGAAATGCTATCTCTGCGAGAAGGTGTTTAAGAAGCAAGCAGAATCTGTCGGAGATTCTAAAGTACGGGATCATTGTCACTACACTGGTAAGTATCGAGGTGCAGCGCATAACT
The DNA here is from genome assembly GCA_039566895.2 of Turritopsis rubra. NCBI lineage: Eukaryota > Metazoa > Cnidaria > Hydrozoa > Anthoathecata > Oceaniidae > Turritopsis > Turritopsis rubra. The sequence continues at coordinate 6,645 of JAVEOA010000252.1, forward strand.
GTAATTTAGCATATAAATACCAAAGCATATCCCTGTAATATTTCACAACCTTTCAAAGTATGATGCTCATCTGTTTATACGAGAGTTGGCGAAGAGTTTGGTGTACAAGATATGGAATGCATCGCTGAAAATGCGGAGAAATATATCAGTTTTTCGGTTCCCATAAGGGTGAAGATGTATGATGATAGCGGTAAACCTATCATATTTAAGGACAAGAAAACTGGGAAGGAAAAGGAGCTGACGAAGAAGTGTATGGTGAGATTTATCGATAGTTGTAGGTTCATGCAGAGTTCTCTTAGCAGCTTGGTTGATAACCTAGCTGATACGAGTGGTGTGATATGTAAGAGTTGTAAGGATGAGATGGAAGTTTTGGAGATTGATGTGGACTATGTAGCACATTTTCAGTGTAAAAAATGCTATTGCGAGGATGTGAAGAAGAAGTTGAATCAGGAGGAACTCAAGAAGAGGTTTAGCAACACGTATCGATATTCTGGTGGTGATGAACAGTTTCGGCTTATGCTTCGTAAAGGTGTATATCCGTATGAGTATATGGATAGTTTTGAAAGATTTAAAGAAGTAGAATTACCACCTCAGGAAATGTTCTATAGCAACTTAAACTTGTGTGGATAATCTGAAAATGACTATGTTCATGCTCAGAAAGTGTGGAAGGCGTTTGAGTGTAAGATCTTGGAGATTATCATGACTTGTATCTGAACGGAGATGTGTTATTGTTGGCTGATGTGTTTGAGGGATTTCGAGATGTATGTCATGATATTTATGGTTTAGATCCTGCGCACTTTTATACAGCTCCAGGACTATTTTGGCAAGCAGCTTTGAAGAAGACTAAAGTTCAACTAGAACTACTAACAGATGAAATATGCTTCTTATGTTTGAAAAGGGTATTCGAGGAGGGATTTGTCAAGTTATTCAACATCATGCTAAAGCAAATAATAAGTATATGGGTGAGCAGTATAATAATGAGAAAATCTCATCATATATTCAGTATCTTGATCTCAATAATCAATATGGTTGGTCAATGAAATAAGCTACCAACACACGGTTTTAAATGGATAAATGGTGAGGAGTTTACAACAGATAAAATCTTAAGCTATAATAATGGAGATACTGGTTATTATCTAGAAGTTGATGTTGAATATCCTAAGGAGCTTCATTTGAAACACAACGAGCTAGCATTTCTACCTGAAAAGATGCGGTTAACTAATAATATAGATAAACTAACATGTAATCTTAATAACAAAGAACGATATTCAGTACACATTCGTCTTTTAAAGCAGGCTTTGGAACATGGATTGATTTTGAAAAAGGTGCACAAAGTCATTGAATTTCAACAGAGTGAATGGTTGAAACCATATTGAGATGAATACAAACTTGCGTACAAAGGCAAAGAACTCGTTCGAGAAAGACTTTTTCAAGCTGGCAAATAACTCAGTGTTTGGTAAGACTATGGAAAACGTTCGTAAACATAAAAACATAAAGCTTGTATGTACTGAAGCTAAACGTAAGGAATTAGCTTCCAAACCAAACTATCAGAATACGATACGTTTCTCAGAACATCTCATCGCGATGAATATGCGTCGCGTAGAGGTTGTGATGAATAAGCCAGTATACCTTGGACAAGCTATCTTAGACCTTAGCAAGATTTTATTGTATGAGTATCACTATGAGTATATGATACCGAAATATGAAGCAAAGCCAAGCTTTTATATATGGATACAGACTCATTAATCTATCACATTGAAACAGAAGATTTTTATAGAGATATTGAAAAAGATGTTCTGAGAGAAGATAAATTCAAAGGTAATATGTATCGAGATCTCACAGAAAAAGCTAGATTTGATACAAGTGGTTATAGTAAGGAAGATGATAGACCACTTCCGATTGGAGAGAATAAAAAGATTATAGCTATGATAAAGGATGAACTTAATGGAAAAATCATGATAGAGTTTGTTGCTTTGAGACCTAAAATGTATGCTTATAAACAACTAGATGGAAAGGTTGATAAAAAATGTAAGGGAATCAAGAAATGTGTAGTAAAAAAGCATATCACATTCGATAACTATCTCCAGTGTTGTGAAGATAATAAGATTGTGTATAGAAGTCAACTAACATTCAGGAGTAGAAAACATGTTATGTATACTCAAAGAATCAATAAAATTGCGTTAAGTAAAAATGATGATAAGAGACTTCAAGATGTTGATGGTGTACGATCATGGGCTCATGGTACATCTGTTGAACTTATATATAAATCTGGTGGGTGTATTATAAGCCTAAACGAGTGATAAAACCACGTCATAATTTACTTGAAAAGGGGGCGGGTTCAACCGGCCCCCTTGGAAGATCGAAAAAAATCCACATGATATACAATTCTCAACAAGAGCGTTAGATATAGAGTTAAAAACACTTGATGATTTACTTAAAGAGGGGTACCATACCACGGTACCCCTTGCAAGATCTAAAAATCTGCATGATGTGTTCGTTATAGGTAGGATCTCACCTATAACGAACGAAAAATCGAGAGGACTCATTCAGCCCCCAACTTTATGTTTGATTTATACGCTAGAAGTAACATTGAAGAAGGTGTAAGTTGAACTTACACCCTTGGAAGATTCAAAATATAGAGAAGCAGCATTTATACACTAGAAGTAACCTTGAACAAGGTACACGTTGAACGGGTACCTCTAGAAGATCTAAAACTTATGAAAGAAATGAAAGAAATGTATGAAATACTAACTATCTCTATTTTTCAAATTATAATTTTACTTCTAATATTTTTTAGATTTTTTCAAATTATAATTTTACTTCTAATATTTTTTAGATTTTTTCAAATTATAATTTTACTTCTAATATTTTTTATATTTCATTATATAATAAAGACAATCATGGATGTAGAGATTGATAAATTTATGCAATCAATTGATGAAGTTGATACACCAGCAGAAGCTCAGAAAAGAGCAGAACTAACACGTGCTATACAAAATGGTGAACATTTTGAAGGAAAAACACCTTGGACAGTAGAAAGATTGAGTAAAGCAAGTGATAAGACTATAGAACGACTTTATAAAAAAAGACAACATCGTATTGCAGATGTTGATATTAAGATGAAAACGAATGATATATCTAAGATGAAAACAGATGATTTTTCCTCTAAAATATCTAATTTAATAGGTGTAACAGATTTTAATGAGATAATAGATGAGATCAACAAAAATCCTCTAACCTCTAACTCAATGACAAGTTATATACCTGATTTCATCCCCAACGTTTCACCTATGGATACTATAGGTTCTAGCATATACTCTAATTTTCATAATTTCCTTGCTCCAATTGCTTATATTTCGATCTTTTTTAACAAGCTCAATAGGAGGAAATTTGCAAAACTTGCGGAAGAAGAAGAACGAATTAAAATAAATGAGCAACGAACAAAAAATAAACGAAGAGAAGAAACTTACAAAAACGAAGAATTCAGGTCGAATAGCATCGGGGAAGAAGTTAGCGGAATGGAATCGTCAGAATAAGAAGGGTGAACTACAAATACCTAATCAAGTACTTAATCAAGTACCTAATCAAGTACCTAATCAAGTACCTAATCAAGTACTTGATAAGTCTTTCAACTCTTATCAAGTCATAGGTGGTAGAATTTTAGTAATATTTGTAATAGCTGGTTTTGTATATTTTAAGAGTCGAAAGAAAGAAGAAAAAAAAAAACAACGAATGATTCACCGCACAAAAACGTAAAAAATAAGGTTGATAGATTTGGAGGTAAAGCGTAAAAAATAAGGTTGATAGATGTTTGAACTTCAGTGAGATGTGTTAGATGTTCTAAAATATCATCTAAAAAAAGGTATAATAAATGGAGAAGGAAGCTATGTATAGTACTTGAAGAACAGTTAGAATTGGTGGTTACACGTTGTTGTACGCCTTCGCAGCGAAAAAGATTTTTAGTGTCAGCCCACCAACTTTGAAGCCGGATTTATCCGATGTTGGAAAATTCGCGAGTTATCTTGGTTCAGCGATTGTTACTGATGATATGGCACTCAAGAAAGGTTTGTATAAAGATAAGATTTCTATATAGAATAAAAAAGATGGCAACATTACTAGCTATAGCTGTTGGTGCTGCTTTAAACGCAGGTGCCTTCATTGGTGGAAACTATCTCATGAATCATTCTTCTGCTGAAGAAGCAGAAGAAGAACGACGTAAAAGAGCAAAGGCTGTATTAGAATTTCAAAAGGCTCAGGCTCAGGCGAATCGAGAGGAACATAATAGAATAGAATGGATAAACGAGAAACTAAGAGAAAGAAACGCTGCAACTAATTATATAAGAGATCTTGATGAAGGTATGCGTGAATATTATCGAATAACAAAACAACATCTTAATCCTCTACCTCCTAAACCTCAATTCGGCGATTTTTATAAACCTTCTGAACCTCAAAAGTTAAGTGAGTTGATGTTTATTGGAGGAAGTCTAAGTATTTTAGGTTTTTTTGTGTATCATCGTTATATATAATAAATGCAGCAATATATGTATGTGAACAATCTTGGTAAGCGGGAACTGAATTATATTTGTATAATGCTTTGATTATAGGTCGATGGTTTAATTTAGATAAGGACTCTCGTATGGCTATATCGAAAGATCAGATACCTAAAGATCCGAATCCTACAATGATCGATTTTTCAAAAGGTCTTTACACGTTGAAAACCTTCCTCGAAACTATAAACGCGAAAACTAATAAAACAGTATACATAAATAAAAATGCAGATGATACTTTAACCTTATCTGTTACAAAGGGTTATGAAGTTATATTCAAATCAGAATTATTAAATTCTTTCTCTTAGTTTCTCGTTTATCCATTCTATTCTATTATGTTCCTCTCGATTCGCCTGAGCCTGAGCCTTTTGAAATTCTAATACAGCCTTTGCTCTTTTACGTCGTTCTTCTTCTGCTTCTTCAGCAGAAGAATGATTCATGAGATAGTTTCCACCAATGAAGGCACCTGCGTTTAAAGCAGCACCAACAGCTATAGCTAGTAATGTTGCCATCTTTTTTATTCTATATAGAAATCTTATCTTTATACAAACCTTTTTTGAGTGCCATATCATCAGTAACAATCGCTGAACCAAGATAACTCGCGAATTTTCCAACATCGGATAAATCCGGCTTCAAAGTTGGTGGGCTGACACTAAAGATCTTTTTCGCTGCGAAGGCGTACAACAACGTGTAACCACCAATTCTAACTGTTCTCCAAGTACTATACATAGCTTCCTTCTCCATTTATTATACCTTTTTTTAGATGATATTTTAGAACATCTAACACATCTCACTGAAGTTCAAACATCTATCAACCTTATTTTTTACGCTTTACCTCCAAATCTATCAACCTTATTTTTTACGTTTTTGTGCGGTGAATCATTCGTTGTTGTTTTTTTTCTTCTTTCTTTCGACTCTTAAAATATACAAAACCAGCTATTACAAATATTACTAAAATTCTACCACCTATGACTTGATAAGAGTTGAAAGACTTATCAAGTACTTGATTAGGTACTTGATTAGGTACTTGATTAGGTACTTGATTAAGTACTTGATTAGGTATTTGTAGTTCACCCTTCTTATTCTTACGATTCCATTCCGCTAACTTCTTCCCCGATGCTATTCGACCTGAATTCTTCGTTTTTGTAAGTTTCTTCTCTTCGTTTATTTTTTGTTCGTTGCTCATTTATTTTAATTCGTTCTTCTTCTTCCGCAAGTTTTGCAAATTTCCTCCTATTGAGCTTGTTAAAAAAGATCGAAATATAAGCAATTGGAGCAAGGAAATTATGAAAATTAGAGTATATGCTAGAACCTATAGTATCCATAGGTGAAACGTTGGGGATGAAATCAGGTATATAACTTGTCATTGAGTTAGAGGTTAGAGGATTTTTGTTGATCTCATCTATTATCTCATTAAAATCTGTTACACCTATTAAATTAGATATTTTAGAGGAAAAATCATCTGTTTTCATCTTAGATATATCATTCGTTTTCATCTTAATATCAACATCTGCAATACGATGTTGTCTTTTTTTATAAAGTCGTTCTATAGTCTTATCACTTGCTTTACTCAATCTTTCTACTGTCCAAGGTGTTTTTCCTTCAAAATGTTCACCATTTTGTATAGCACGTGTTAGTTCTGCTCTTTTCTGAGCTTCTGCTGGTGTATCAACTTCATCAATTGATTGCATAAATTTATCAATCTCTACATCCATGATTGTCTTTATTATATAATGAAATATAAAAAATATTAGAAGTAAAATTATAATTTGAAAAAATCTAAAAAATATTAGAAGTAAAATTATAATTTGAAAAATAGAGATAGTTAGTATTTCATACATTTCTTTCATTTCTTTCATAAGTTTTAGATCTTCTAGAGGTACCCGTTCAACGTGTACCTTGTTCAAGGTTACTTCTAGTGTATAAATGTTGCTTCTCTATATTTTGAATCTTCCAAGGGTGTAAGTTCAACTTACACCTTCTTCAATGTTACTTCTAGCGTATAAATCAAACATAAAGTTGGGGGCTGAATGAGTCCTCTCGATTTTTCGTTCGTTATAGGTGAGATCCTACCTATAACGAACACATCATGCAGATTTTTAGATCTTGCAAGGGGTACCGTGGTATGGTACCCCTCTTTAAGTAAATCATCAAGTGTTTTTAACTCTATATCTAACGCTCTTGTTGAGAATTGTATATCATGTGGATTTTTTTCGATCTTCCAAGGGGGCCGGTTGAACCCGCCCCCTTTTCAAGTAAATTATGACGTGGTTTTATCACTCGTTTAGGCTTATAATGCACCCACCAGATTTATATATAAGTTCAACAGATGTACCATGAGCCCATGATCGTACACCATCAACATCTTGAAGTCTCTTATCATCATTTTTACTTAACGCAATTTTATTGATTCTTTGAGTATACATAACATGTTTTTCTACTCCTGAATGTTAGTTGCCTTCTATACACAATCTTATTATCTTCACAACACTGGAGATAGTTATCGAATGTGATATGCTTTTTTACTACACATTTCTTGATTCCCTTACATTTTTTATCAACCTTTCCATCTAGTTGTTTATAAGCATACATTTTAGGTCTCAAAGCAACAAACTCTATCATGATTTTTCCATTAAGTTCATCCTTTATCATAGCTATAATCTTTTTATTCTATCCAATCGGAAGTGGTCTATTATCTTCCTTACTATAACCACTTGTATCAAATCTAGCTTTTTCTGTGAGATCTCGATACATATTACCTTTGAATTTATCTTCTCTCAGAACATCTTTTTCAATATCTCTATAAAAATCTTCTGTTTCAATGTGATAGATTAATGAGTCTGTATCCATATATAAAAGCTTCGCTTTGCTTTCATATTTCGGTATCATGTAGTCATAGTGATATTCATACAATAAAATCTTGCTAAGGTCTAAGATAGCTTGTCCAAGGTATCCTGGCTTATTCATCACAACCTCTACGCGACGCATATTCATCGCGATGAGATGTTCTGAGAAACGTATCGTATTCTGATAGTTTGGTTTGGAAGCTAATTCCTTACGTTTAGCTTCAGTACATACAAGCTTTATGTTTTTATGTTTACGAACGTTTTCCATAGTCTTAACAAACACTGAGTTATTTGCCAGCTTGAAAAAGTCTTTCTCGAACGAGTTCTTTGCCTTTGTACGCAAGTTTGTATTCATCTCAACATATGGTTTCAACCATTCACTCTGTTGAAATTCAATGACTTTGTGCACCTTTTTCAAAATCAATCCATGTTCCAAAGCCTGCTTTAAAAGACGAATGTGTACTGAATATCGTTCTTTGTTATTAAGATTAGATGTTAGTTTATCTATATTATTAGTTAACCGCATCTTTTCAGGTAGAAATGCTAGCTCGTTGTGTTTCAAATGAAGCTCCTTAGGATATTCAACATCAACTTCTAGATAATAACCAGTATCTCCATTATTATAGCTTAAGATTTTATCTGTTGTAAACTCCTCACCATTTATCCATTTAAAACCGTGTGTTGGTAGCTTATTTGTCATTGACCAACCATATTGATTATTGAGATCAAGATACTGAATATATGATGAGATTTTCTCATTATTATACTGCTCACCCATATACTTATTATTTGCTTTAGCATGATGTTGAATAACTAGACAAATCCCTCCTCGAATACCCTTTTCAAACATAAGAAGCATATTTTCATCTGTTAGTAGTTCTAGTTGAACTTTAGTCTTCTTCAAAGCTGCTTGCCAAAATAGTCCTGGAGCTGTATAAAAGTGCGCAGGATCTAAACCATAAATATCATGACATACATCTCGAAATCCCTCAAACACATCAGCCAACAATAACACATCTCCGTTCAGATACAAGTCATGATAATCTCCAAGATCTGTACACTCAAACGCCTTCCACACTTTCTGAGCATGAGCATAGTCATTTTCAGATGTATCACACAAGTTTAAGTTGCTATAGAACATTTCCTGAGGTGGTAATTCTACTTCTTTAAATCTTTCAAAACTATCCATATACTCATACGGATATACACCTTTACGAAGCATAAGCCGAAACTGTTCATCACCACCAGAATATCGATACGTGTTGCTAAACTTCTTCTTGAGTTCCTCCTGATTCAACTTCTTCTTCACATCCTCGCAATAGAATTTTTTACACTGAAAATGTGCTACATAGTCCACATCAATCTCCAAAACTTCCATCTCATCCTTACAACTCTTACATATCACACCACTCGTATCAGCTAGGTTATCAACCAAGCTGCTAAGAGAACTCTGCATGAACCTACAACTATCGATAAATCTCACCATACACTTCTTCGTCAGGTCCTTTTCCTTCCCAGTTTTCTTGTCCTTAAATATGATAGGTTTACCGCTATCATCATACATCTTCACCCTTATGGGAACCGAAAAACTGATATATTTCTTCGCATTTTCAGCGATGCATTCCATATCTTGTACACCAAACTCTTTCGCCAACTGTCGTATAAACAGATGAGCATCATACTTTGAAAGGTTGTGAAATATTACAGGGATATGCTTTGGTATTTTATATGCTAAATTACAGAGATTATGCGCTGCACCTCGATACTTACCAGTGTAGTGACAATGATCTCCGTACTTTAGAATCTCCGACAGATTCTGCTTGCTTCTTAAACACCTTCTCGCAGAGATAGCATTTCTTCGCCTCCCTATGAGCCTTCTTCTCTTCTTCCGTGAGTGGATCCATGGCTCTCTTCTTATATCGAATGGCTTTGTAGGCCTGCTTCTTTAATGTTTCGCAAAAGACCTCTATACAATCCTCACCCTGATACTGTCTCATAGCTTTATCGATCTCCCCATGAGCAAATTTAGTATACAAACCTACACCACAAGGTATATGTCTGTTTATATCCTGTTCAAATGGTTGCTCCGAATTTCCTTGAATTCCTGATATTGGTTCCAAAATACACTCCATATCTCCATATATCGTAAAAGGAACTCGTATAGTCTTGTCTCCATCTTGATATTTCAAGATGTTATTCCCTTCTTCAGACATCTTTACATGGCAAAAATCGTGATCTTTACATGCACCAACATGCGTGTTTAAGGCTACCTCTGTTCGAAAAGAGTTGAGACAATTGCGACAGTAAAAGTCACCATCGTGTCTTGAGGTTACACCATGTAACAGAGCTGAAAGCTTCTTGATGGTTACATAGTGTTTCTTTCCTCCCTCTTTAATGATAAGCAGGTCTGCAACTTTACCACGCACCGAGTTATACTTAGAAATGTACGCTTGCTTGATGTCTTTTCCTTCAACGTACAACACATTCAACGCGATTGAAGGATTCTGCTTCTCAAACTTAGACCACTGGTTAGACGGTTGGAAACTTGATACCATTCCAGTTGTAGCGATCTACAAAGAGTTTCAGCTTCGATATCCTTTGACAGTCTTTTTTTATCTCCCCATGATGCAAAGCTGCTATCACAGCCCACTTGAAGCACTCTTCATCTTCGTTCTTAGGATTGATACAGCATAGCTTGTTAAACACCCATTTAGGCAGCCCTGGCCAAGAGCTTCCACGTATCAAATCCACTTTGTGACAGTGATATGTCATCTCTTTAACGCGATTAAACACAAAAGAGCTAGCATCTAACACTTGTATCATAATCTCATATTGCTTCAAAATATTATGAAACATATCATCAACCATCTCTTCAAGATCACTACCCATCATGATCGTGTGATTAACACCCCATATAGGCTTGGTTATTTTATCGTTTTCGTCTTTGTTATTCACAAACTCTGGAACTAAGTTTAGCTGAAACTTCCAGCTTTCACCATCCTTGATCAAGTCTCCCATAACCTTAATCACATGTCTTCGAGTCTTCTTCAGATATTCTTCAACCGTCATGGTTTTCCCCTCATCAACACCTTTGCTTTTAAAACGTTTAAAGTTCCCTCTAAATACATCCTCTTCCTCTCTAGGCTTATATTCCTCACTTGCAATATCCTCAACGATATCTTTCAACCTCAATGTGCGATGTCTCGCAATATTTTTAACAATATTCATCTTCTTACCTCCTATAACCTGTAGACCTGAGTCACGTGCTAGTTTTTTGAGATCTTTAACTGTTAATTCTTTAAGATCTTCCATCTGAGGCTTAATAACCCTTCGATGGAAGAGAATAGTATCAATTAGATCACGTTTTTTTAAACTTGCATAACCTCTGATTCCATCAGATCTTGCCATTCTCTTCAAAGAAGGCATTTTCTCCCTATATAATGTACCTACCGTATCTCGATATGTAGCTTTATCAGCTTTATTATATGGAACATTCTCCACCCTAGCAATCTCCACTAACTCCCAATAAGTTTGATTCATCATAGGATTATTATTCATCTTTATTATATCAACTTTTTTTAGAAAAAAAAATTTTTTGAAAGTGGGCAAAACTTAAAAGGGAAATTCCAGAATGGGTTTTCCGATTTTATTTTTGAAAATCCGATTTTTTTATTTTTTTAGATTTTTTTTATTTTTATTTTTTTTATTTTTTGATGACATCATCAAAAAAATTCATTCAATTATTTAGCGATTATTTTACGTTATTTTGACTATCTGCGCAGATACTAAAATAGCGAGAAAAAGAGATGCGCTGAAATTGTCCATATCATATCTCTATATCTCCAATGGAACGCGACAGTTAGGGGTGAATATCTCGAGAACCAATAAGGATAAAGACGCTTTTTGGTTCCACGATATTCGCGATGGGGTGACGAAAAAAAATTTGATCTAAAACTTTTTGGGGACGGGTGTGACGTCATTGAAATCTTTGATCGACGATATCTCAGTAACGGTTCGACGTACAAAGATCCTATAAATTTTTTGATCAGCATTTGGAGCTCTATGGGATGGTACTGCGTATCCTTTTGGATTGTGTGATTTTATTTTCGGTCACTCCTTATTGATAGGTAAATCACGAGATGGTGATAACTTGTGGGGAAAATGAACCGGTAAAATATTTTTACCCGGGATACTAGTGCTAATGAAATATAACATAATGGAAAGATAACATAATGCCAGCAAGGAGATCACTGCTTCCCTCACCTCACCTCACCTATTTATGTAACAATTTACACTGATGCTAGCAAAATAGGGTGGGGAGCATGCGTTAAGGATATTAGGACAGGAGGTCAGTGGTTACAACAAGAATTTAAGTTCCACATCAATGTGTTGGAACTAAAAACCATCTTATTTGGGCTAAATTCTTTGGTTCACACCCAAAATATCCATGGACGAATCATGGCTGATAATACCACTGCAGTATCATATATAAATAAATAAATATATAAATAAATAAATATATAAATAAAGTGAAAGGTATCCATTCAGTGTATTCAAATACAAAAAATATTTGGCGAAAGATATTTGGGCTATTAATAGAAATATTTGGCTTTCTGCAGTACATATTCCAGGTGTAGAAAATATTTTTGCAGATAATGAATCCCACAATTTTGACATTAATATCTAGAGAGCAGTCCCAATATGTGAAGGAGAACATTGACATAATTTATTTTGAAATTGTTTAAATACAAACACATCTCTCTTATTGGATTATTGGATTGGGTAGTGTGTTTTAAATTTTTGTTGGGGTACAAAATGGATGTGTGTGTCTGTAAGTCCAAATATTGAATATCTTGTACCAAAAGTGAACTAAGGAGAAGTAAAAGTATAGCTAACTTTTTTGGTAGCATAAGAAACGAAAGATTAACATTACATCCTAAATTGATTAGTTGGGAAAACACAAGGTTGACATCCCACATAAAGGTGTACCTGGGCTGAGGAGTTCTAAAATTGTGTATTACCTTCACGAATCTGGATATTAGTGGATGGTCAGATAATCTTACATAACCTGGAATAGAGACAACACTAGACAAGGCACTCCTAGTCACCTTAAAAAAGTTGTGTTCTTGCTTATTATTGTATGAGACATACTTATCTATCTTATAATTAAGTCTAGATGCAAATGAATCAATGTTAGGAAAACCCATGACATCTAAAGCAGAAGTGATATGGTTAAAACATTATCTGACAGTGCCCACTCTCGACGGCGGATGTAGAGGTTAGTGGAAATTTGTGGAGGAGAATGTTAGCTATTAAAGTATAAAAGAAATTTGGTAAAAACTTTAAGAAGAAGAAGCTGATATAGCACTTTCATGGCTCAGGAATAATAAAATGATAGCAAATGCTGGACAATTTTATAGAATTTTGAAGTAAGAATAAAAAGGATAATTCAGAATTTAAAATTAGAATAGGTGATAAAATAATAAGTACAGAATCAAATGTCAAATTATTAGGCCTAAAAATAGACCACAAATTCAATTTTGACTTACATGTTAAGTGTCTATGTAAAACTCCTTAGAAAGGCTAGAAAGGTTTTTGTTATATATTATATATTATATATTATATATTATATGTTATATATGTTATTTATTGATATTATTGATGGGTTATATTATGTTACATAGGTTGATAATACAGCTTTATTTCATGTCATCATATTTTAAGTTTCATAATTATTATAAATGTAATGCGTGTGGAACCTATGCTTTCTTTCTCGAAAGATTTTTATAAACAAAATTTCAACAAATAAAATAAAACAAGATATAAAAGTTAGAACAGTAGCCAGGAGAAACAAGCTAGCAAAGTAACGAATGTCTAAACGAGAAACACTTGTTGTATCTTCCAGTTTTCTCGATAAACAAGGTGAATTTTTGACCCAAGTATCTTCAAGTTTGATAAGAAAGCCATTTTCCCGATAATCTTGCAAGTGTTTTGATAATCGTTCCGTTAACTTGGAACCTTTTTTCGCTGCGAGACCATATCCAGCATTCTTGATGATATCTCCAACAAATTTAAGTTTACAATTCGATTCCTTAGATACATAATAAGCAGCAACGTGGTAGTCTTGAATTATAGCATTTAGATCTCTGTAAAACAAGTAACAACTTATTATTATTATTATTCAAATCAATTTTTTCCCAACCCTGATCCCAAGAGTTCTATCATAACTAACATTCACAAAACTGCCTTAATTAATTTCGCCAAAGGTTTGACAGAAAATGAGGCTATCGAGTTAAGGCCGATTCTAAATTCGAGGCAACCGATGCCAGGGCTGTCTTTCTGTCTCCGTAAATGTCAGATGTGAATATAGAGAGAAGAAGTGTTGAGATCGAGTTATGCATTTCATCTTGAACACACCCGAGCCCATCTTACTAATAGTCTTGAAATCAATATAAGAACAAAATGGATTGAAAATCTCTATTAAAGGTAAAAGTTTTCGAATTGAAGGAAATGCTTAACTTGACCAAACAAAGAAAACACAAGCACAAAATATAACTCTTATCTATATGAACTGCAATCTCTGACAAAAAGCCCCCGCTTCTCCCAAATCAGTGCTGTAAGCTCACAGGGACACACCAGGACACCATTTACAGCTCTGATTTGGGGGACGGGGGTATATGTCTTTATGTTTTCCACTGCCCGGATATATTTTGTCAGAGATTGTAGCTCTGCTACAACGCTTACCCAATTAAGAGTTTATCGATTGCTTGGTTTGAATCTACAAAGTTGTAGTGTTTCATAAAATGTGACATTCTATTCCAAGTTGGATCATCACTCTCTGAAAACATTTGAGTATACGCAGAGTTATGTAACGTGCCATATCGATAATCATGTGTCGGGTTAGTGATCTGTTCAATAAAAAAAACCAGAATAATCATCATATGAAAACAGATTTCACTTGTTGCTCCGATGGCTCCACAATTGTAAAAATATTTCTGAAAGGGTGTTTCTAATCCACGACCACGACCACAATTGGACAAACGAGTTTTTCCTTGTTCTCCACCTTAGACGTAAAATCCTTTTGTTAGCTTATTTAAAACAATGCATGTGTTTCTGAACTAATTTGAACCACGTGTACATAAGAATTTGTGGAACTGGTTGATATTGCCTTTGGTTTTTTGTGTGAGATTTTTGTTCTTTTCAAGAAACTTTTAAGAATTTCTGTTTGTTTTAGCAAGCGTTTCTGTTTTGCTTTTCTTTAGTTTAAGGTTGAGATTATGGACTATACGACAGAGTATTTGGTGGCAAGCTACATTTTTCCTCTCGTGGAGATCCAGCTTTAAAGAACAAAATCAAAATGAGGTAAACCGGCTGATTCGAAACACAGGTTCAGGTTCAGGATGGCATTGCTATGATTGAATGGAACAAATTACAGACGGTAAACATGCAAATTACAGACCGAACGCGATCCCTGTGTTGCACTTTATTTGCAGGAAAAAAAGGCGCATGAAAAGGGCGCAGATTTACGTTGCATAGAACATTTTCTCCATACCCACTCGATGAACTGTATGGGTACGTATGACTGCACTATCAAAAAGAGATTGGGAACTATACAAACGAGTTGATAGTTACGAATGAGTGGCCAAAATGTGTTATCAGATCCTGTAACAAGCCAATATGAAAAAATCGACCAAAGTGTATAGACCATAGCGAGTTAGCGAGTTAGCGAGTTAGCGACAGCCTAGGTTTATAGGCTACTTTACATGATGTTTAATTCAAAAATTGGGAGAACTAGGAGTATCCATCTCTGAAGGTGATTTTGGTTAGTCAACGCCATTGTTATATTCGTGATAATATCTCGAAATTTAATTATTCAATTTTGTTATTAAATGTTTACCTTTTGGTCGTGGAAACCAGATATGAGATCCTCGTCAACTGTTGTCACTTTATTTGCTGTCAACATGGCGGTATAAGTGGACATCATAACAATCATTCCAGTTGCCATAGCAATTGACGTCACTCTACCACCAACAGACTGTGGATTTTTTCCACCAATATCTCGTTGAAATAAAAGCCCGACTGTGTACACAATACTGTCTTTCCACGAATATGAGCTCATTGACCTACGCAATGAATATTGTTCTATTTGGGATATGGCTGCACTAGCTGCGATTGTTGTGAGAAAAACTGTCAACCAAAGAATAGGGGTTAACGGATTAAATGTTTCCATATTGAAAAAAGGAATTTTCTTTCTTTCGGCTACTGTGACCAGACGCAAACCTCCATACAAGAATGGTTGCGTGAAATCAATGTATTTTAAACGTTGTGTGTTGATGGTGAGAGCAGCAAGGATGATGTCTGCTTTACCATACACCAAATCCCCCACCATGCCCACCCATGTCTTGTTCCTTATATGACCGTATGAAGAGTCTTCCACCATATATAACCTTGTTGTTAGCCCAATATCTTTTTCAAGCATACTCAGCAAATCTATGCAGTATCCATAGCAACATGAGACTGTCCAGTCTGTAGTATTAGATGATTTACTTGCTTTCCAACATATTTTACCTTTCTTACAAACCTTTTTGTTGCTATCGTAAACATGATCCAGGTTTTTGAATCTCATCAAAAATGGCGGATCCTCAATTGTCACTACCGAAAACACACGTTTTTTCAAATTCCAAGTGCTGCCCATCATACTAGAGAATTGATGGAAGTTCTGTTTATAGAATACTTTATTTTGATTGCTGTAATGGACTAATGTTTCCCACTTTTGGCCTTTAAAGAACTTTATGGAAGTGTTGAAGGAGGTAGTATTCCCGTTGTGTGGAATTTTGTTCCTAAAAAATTACAAGATTTGCGTAGGATGGTAATTCAGAAAGAAGATTAAGAAACATCTTACGCCATTACACCATCTATCTATCTATATTTTACGCCATTACACCATCTATCTATCTATATCTTACGCCATTACACCATCTATCTATCTATCTATCTTTTAATAACAAGGAAAAAATTATCACCTGTTTCCATGGCTATCCCTTTTCTTTTCCACTAATAACAAGTTTTGTGGCAGTTGCACTCCTGAACTCAACACAGATTGATGGTATATGACCCATATGTAGTTTTTGTTGTTCATACGAAGCTCTGTAGCGACTTCTAAAATCATGGCGGTGTGGATGAGCGAACAGGAAAGGATAATGATATTATGTTGATGTGTTTGAATATGTTGTAATATTTGTTCAATTTGGACTCGTTTAACAATTTTTGGAAGGTAATATATTTCAATTTCGCAATGGAAAGTCAAGTTGAAGTGGTGATCAGATAGTAGAGATACTTCAGAAGTTCTGACTACATCTCGCAATTTCTTCTCGATGAACACGATACCTTCGATTTCCCACATAGTCCCAGTATGTTCATGCTTGTAACCATCCAGTCTACTTGATAAAAACACCTTCAATGTATTGTTTTGAATGGTAATGTCTGTCAAGGTCTCTATTTTAGTACCCACCAAACATCTGGGTTCAAAATCTGGTCCTGATTCTGTTCCCTCGTCGCAATTTTGGATACCTGGACAATTTGGAAAGACTAGTACGAAACAAATCCACATTAATTTCATTTTTCAATGTTTTAATTTTTTGAAAGACGCTCTTCTTTTACTAGTTGTTTTTAGTTTTAACTTTTATAAACGAAAAAAAGTAATTTTCAACATTTCTAAAAGACCTTCAGATAGGGATCTGAAATAGTAAAATAGTATTTATTCAGTTGCTGATTAGACTTCCAATGGCGAATTCATAAAATGTTTAAAAGACACTTAATAGACACGAATATAAAGATTGGCCATCTCCAAATATATTTCCCATGAAATATTTATAACTACCCTTCTTTATGCGATAGACATTTCTTGATGAGTTACGACTTACTTGACCTCAATTTTCTTAATGGTCTCGTTTTCAAACAGTCGGATAATTCTTTATTTCGTGATAAGTAGGATTGTTAAATTAAAATAAAGATCCAAAACGAGACGAAAAAGAGAAATCCGAGCTTATAAAACGTCTATTGTGTTTGTGGACAGAAATCTATACTATTCGTGAAAAAAACAGAACTTTTTCCAAACTAATAAACATTGACGTGAAGTCGTACACACGATTGCAGTTGGCCATTAACAAGTGCGATAAGCTATTAAATGTGCTGCAACCCTTATAAAAAGTCCATAGATTCCATAGATTATGAAGTTTGTTAGTTAGGTCGTCCTCCCGGACGCCCTAATGCTTTGACACGATTACGCCAACCAGTTTTGTCCATGCATGTCTTCAGTTCGCTCACATTTTCCAAACAACAGTCTTGCAGTAAATTGTCCACGTATGTAAGTTTTAGGCGGCCTCGTTTCGTCTTGCCCTCAGTTGGTTGCCACAGTACCAATTACGACGCAACTTCTTCATCGTGTCTTAGACAATGGCCTGCGAGACGCATTCTTCTTTGCTGGATCTTTATTGAGACTTTTGGTAGATCGCCATATAGGTCATCATTTGTCATGTGGTCTTTCCATGTTACACCTTTTACCATTCTAAGCATTCTAGTGTAACATCCATCAATTTGTTTTTGGTCTTGGTAATTGTCCATGTTTCGGAGCCATATAGCAAAACTGGCTCTACTGTGGATATAAACAGGCGTATCTTCAAGTTGATATGGAGTTTGGAATTCCAAATCATTCGAATTTATGTAGCGCATTCCAAGCTAAAGCCTTTTTTAAAGCAAATTCCTTCTCTGAACTTTCTGTCCAAGAACCTAAGTACTTTAAAGTTCTGGACTTCTTTAAGAGCTGTTCGATCAGATGCCAAAATAGAAATAGAGTGTCTCCTTGAAGTACACCTGCTAATATCTGAGACATATCTGTTTCTCCATTTGCAGTAGTATTTTCACAGATGTTTGTAATAGCTCTTAAGAGATTAGAAGGAATATTGTAAGCTTTCAAAATTTTCATCATCTGTCTTCTATGAATTGAGTCAAAGGCTTTTTTAAAATCCACAAATAGTAAGATGGCTTTTCTATTGTGACTTGAGATCCCTTTAATCAATCTTCTTGGGGCAAGAATTTGAGATGTTGTGGTACGCCCAGGTCTGAACCCATTTTGATTTGGTCTAAGATATTGGTCAATAGCGGGCTGAATTCTATTAAGGATCATCTTGTTGATGACTTTTGTTACAAGTGACGACAATCTACCCCTCTATAATTTTTTGTATCTCCAAAATTACAAGATTTAGGAATAGGAAGAATATCAATTTGTGACAGCTGATTGGGCTTCTCATTTTCGTTCAGGATCTTGTTTGCAAAGTGAAGGACAATGTTATCTAAATCACACCGTTTCAGAACTTCTGGTGGTATATAATCTGGTCCAGGTGACTTGTTTTCAGTGGTAAATTCTGTGTTCGTGATGGGAAGATTATTTAAAATTTTAGGAAGATTGCCAGCATCATCTTCATTTACATTATCAAGAACAGGTTCTTCCCAGAAGATTATGAAAGTGATCAGACCATTTTTTCAGTCTTTCTTCACGGGCTTTACCTTGAATTATTCCTTTCTTTGTTGTTTTTCGTCCCGAGATAGAATTAATAACCCTCCAGCTTTCTTCAGGGTTGCTTATTTCATTTGCATTCTCGACTTGAAATATAATACAGGTTAATTCTTCTTGTTCAATTAGTTGATAAGCATTTTGTAGAGTTGCCTTGGATTTCTGTAAAATTTCCTGCGCTTGACACCAAGGATCTTGTTGATAGACTAAGAATGTTATTTGCACTTTTCTGGGTTGCTCGACACGTGTGTCTGATGATGCCCTCTTCTTTTTAATTTGTTTGCGGACAGGGATTAGTTGTTTTGCCGCTTCAGAAATGGCTCGTTCGAAGTTACTGTATTGCTCCGAGATGTCCGCATCGTCATTACTTAGCTGAGCATATTTATTGCATACTGTTGTTGTGTAAGCTTTTTGAAGTTCGTCGTTACACAGTGATGACCAGTCATATTGGATTTTTCTAGGAGAGGTTTCACTTGTTCTTAGGCTGACTTTTACTTTTGCTATAACAAGACGGTGATCGCTTCCCATGCTGATGAACCAATTGTATGCTTCTGTGTTGTGTTATGAGTTACGCCACTTCTTGTTCACAAGGATAAAATCAATTTGGGATTTGCTCCCATTCATATCTGAAATGAATGTTCATAATTTTCCTGTCCTCTTCTTAAATAAGGTGTTTGTGACCAAGAGGTCAGACTCAATACAAGGAAGAGTATTCACAGTGTTGCTCATGTTCACCATCACTGCCTTCAGTTGGAGCGTAATTAATGATAATTGTGGTTTTAGGGTTTCCCACAAATTCCACAATTAGTATTCGTTCATTTACAGGTCTTATTTCAGCAAGGGATTCTTCTGCTTCTGTGCTAACGAGAATACCAACTACTCCAGAGGTCGCTCCGTTTGCTGCTCGCCAGGCCGAGGTTGTGATAAGTACACACTTATCTAGTTGGTGGATAAGTGATCGTCTTCATGTACAATTTTGTGGTCGATAACACCTAGAATGTTCGAATCACATTTGTTAAAATTATCAGCCAGTTCATTATGCTTGCCCTTGAAACTTAATGTTCTCACATTGCAGGTTCTAATAAGAGAGTATTTTTTGTAGTTTAATATGTTTTTCCCTCTGTTGTTGTGATCAGATGTGCTCCTTCCCATGGGATTTAAGGGCATTCCTTCATTGCTCCTGGTAGACCCAGTACATACTTGAACATCAGGATTTGTAGTTGCAGGGGCTTCAACCCTGGTGCTGTTACTGTGTTTCTGCATTAAGGTTTCAATAGCAAAATTTAAACTCATAAAGTGCCAGTTCATAGGAGATCGCAGTTATCTATTAATAAGACTCTGTGATGCCTAGAAGCCATCTTGCTTAACTGCCATACATCCGGTTTGTTGGATAACGCCAATGTAGCCCACGCCCACATCCTGTTACCCACATCCTGCTGCCAATGCTTCGGTTATTTTTTTTATTTTTTTTTTTCTTTAGGTTTACACCATTACAATGAGACACCATCTCCACCGGCTGTTCATCATTCACCGACCTTCCCCAAACATAATGTTAACTGCCCAACCAAGAGAATGGATATTTTAAGAGTCGCCATACACTCGCCTCTGCGCCAGAGCCTCATTTCGCGTTACCCAGCGGACACTAGGAAGTATGAGGTTAACTTGTGTGTAGAAGGTATACAATGAGTCCCTAGTCATCAGTCACCTTTTTAGTGACGCCCGCTCACCACACCGCCATTTAGATTATGAAAGCTTCATAAAATTTATGCAACCTTCACAATAAGATAAAAAAGAAACACTTCATAACAGAACCAAAATTGTTGAATTTTCTGGATATTCTGTGATGAAATAATTAGTTCCAACCAGAAACTCATCAAAGCTCTGGGTCTCAGACCACTATCTGCATTTACGTTTGTCATTACAGTTCGTTTTCCGGATATACACTTTATGATGTATGACAGTTGCTATCGCATAATTTGAATAATTTCTAACATCCAATCACTGAATATAATTTATAAATGAATATAAATTCGTATTAAGTAAGAATAAAAAGCCTTAAGGCTTGAAGGTCAGCGCTAACTTAGACCTTGTTCATGTATGATTTGAATTTGGATAGGCCCTGTGCTCACACTGAAGACGATCTTTGCGTTAACATAATTTACAACGCTACCATCACAGTCCCATGGCATAACGGTTTTGGGCACTTCTAAGAGGAAGAGCAGTAATACATTATTTCATCATTCAGGTGGAGTGTTATTGAAGATGAAACTGCGCTAAAAATAACGGTTCTGGATATCAATTCTATATTTGTGAAAATATGTGAAAATAAAAAGCTTGATTAATCATTAAGAAAGTTTAATTTTGGTCTTGTATTTTCATTAAAATTCTTATTGCAAACTCACTATAGATATACCGCATATCTTGAAAAGATCATATGTCAGTTGAACTGCAAAATAAAAGGTTTCAAAACAATACCAATGGAATTACAATGACACAAAAATTTGTCGCTGTTAAAATACAGTAGAATTTTTATAAATTATAGAATTATAGAATTATAGAATTAGAATAAATTCCCCTACACTTATTTACTGTGGATTTAAATTTGTGAATTCTTCAAAATGTCAAAATATCATTGTTGGACGATGTGGTTTTTTCCATCCATTTTCATTTTCATTCAGCTGTATATATTAAATTTTGCGGCAAACGTTTTGAAATTATATGGGGTTTATTTGGGGTTTTTTATTTTAGTGGGGGCGTTTATTGGAGACGAGCTTAGGGGCCTTTGTTTCAAACAATAGAAACTTTCATTGTCTCGGAACAAAAAGTATAAAAGTCAGTATAAATAAAAACTTATAAATACGTCTATCCTGCCAGTACATAAACGAACAAAATATACAAAATACTCTATTTTATAACCCATTTAGTCCTTAAGTTAAATATTGTAAACCATTTTAATAGATTCTTCGTCGTGTGGTAAATACGTATTTGAAACTATTTCTATGAAACGCCCCCTCTCAAATGTGTTTAAAAGAGAGGGGCGTTTATATAAATATAAGGATTTGAGGGGTGTTAATTGGAGAGATTGGAGGGATGCAACCTAGAACCGTTAAGAACATCTCTGTGACAATATATATGAGATTATATATTTATATCATATTTACGACCAAATTCTGTTAAATTCGAAAATCGACTGTCGACGGCCCCTAATACCCATTTAGCATACCTTATCCAAATTCCTTTTTGGCTGTGTATGCATACAGGTAGTTTCGATTCTTTTCTCCTCCTTTTCTCCTCCTCCGCAGAGTGGTTTGACTTGATTATTTTAAGGTACTCTGCCGTGCACCAAAAACTATATATAAAAAGAAAACTACCATGCATTCACGAAAAACTGTCATGCATATATAATATATATATAACTGAACATATATAAATAAAAACTGTCATGCATCTGAACATATATAAATAACATACAAAATAATGAAAAATCATCGTTGGCAAAATTAAATATTAATTTAAAATTAAATTAAATAGAAATATTAATCCATGTAAAAAAAGAGTATGCCAACTTTGTGCGTTGGGCAGATGGATGGATGATAATATGATTGATCATTATTACAGCTTTAAAATTCAATTTTAGCTAATATCATCATAAAAGCATAATAAAAGCAAAGCAAAACTGGATTTTGTCAGAAAATTGTTTAGCCGCAGTTTTTCAGATCCACTGGACAGAATTATGATGAAATGTATATAAAATATTATGAAAAATCAACACACCACATCAAATCAAATGCTCTTCGTTTCATTTTGTGGTGAAGCTGTGCTCCTTTTTTCACTTTTAATTTAAAGTCTTTCCATCCTGTCACAAAGTATACACAAAAACTTGAATAACACGGATGGCAGATATTGGCTATGAACCTTAGGGTAAGGGTTAGGGTTAGGGTTAGAGTTAGGGTTAAGGTTAGGGTTAGGGTTAGGGTTAGGGTTAG
Organism: Turritopsis rubra; assembly: GCA_039566895.2. NCBI lineage: Eukaryota > Metazoa > Cnidaria > Hydrozoa > Anthoathecata > Oceaniidae > Turritopsis > Turritopsis rubra. The sequence goes on from JAVEOA010000252.1 coordinate 29,596, forward strand.
GGTTAGGGTTAGGGTAAGGGTTAGGGTTAGGGTTAGGGTAAGGGTTAGGGTTAGGGTTAGGGTTAGGGTTAGGGTTAGGGTTAGGGTTAGGGTTAGGGTTAGGGTAAGGGTTAGGGTCTATTATTCTTTTATGGTTATTTTCTTACCGCTTGTACTGATTTTCCCTGAAAATGTCACATACAAAAATGGAATAAGTAATAAAATTCCAAAGTACTCCAATATTATAATGCAGCATCATCGCCATACCCATTTAGCATTTTGAATTATTTATAATTAAATTTTGGAGGTGTTATGATCGGGCGCAATGAACTGTGGCGTTACAGAATGACCGACGGACAGACGAAAGATCAGCCGCCTTGTGACGCTGACCAACACCTTTTGTTTCATAACATTTTCAATCAAAGATTTCAGTTTATAACGTAAAGCCTCAATTGTTTCAGAAAACTTTTGACGTGTAAATATGTGTCACGGATTGGAGATTCGAGCGATCTTGGAATTCAGAATTCATTTCCGTTGTTTACCAGCCTCTGTTTCAATCACATCTCTTACCAGCCTCTGTTTCAATCACATTTCTTACCAGCCTCTGTTTCAATCACACCTCTTACCAGCCTCATTTTACTACTACTAAGGTTGAAATATTTGTGATATATTTTATATCCAGTTATTATGTATATTCACAGGACACGCATTGATAGCAGTATATTATTACTGAAGCATTCTCCTATCTTGTATAAATATTCATAAATAAATAAATAAATATATGTATGGACGGACGGACGGACGGACCAGAGAGTCCGAATTACACGAGTTCAAATTCATCGAATTATACACGTGACATAATGGCAGCAGCTAAGAAGCCCTGGAACACAGACTGGTCGATCATGAAACTAATTGGCTAGATTATTTTTTTTAATTTTAATGCATTTTAATTTTTGCTGACAGCTGCGTTACTTCCAAAACAAAACATGGCCTTGTCCAGATACCTCTATACCACACTAATGTCGTAGAAAAAAAATTCCCACCACGGGAAAGCCCCGTGGATCATAAGGGTATTATACAATTTTGTAGCATTTTTTATGAGAAAAATTGTATTTATTCAACACTGAAATTCGTCATCGTACAAGTCCAAAAGATTTGTAAAAGAAGAACAACTTCCCATTGTCTGCTGGCTGGGTGGCTTCCACGCCCTTATGAGTTTTTGGGTAGTGTCGTAATGCTGATAAAAGGAGCTGACTTTGAAGATTTATATGCAAAAAATTGCATCCCCCATATCATGTCAGGTAAAGCAATTGCAAGGGCACCTCTTTCAGCTCAATCAGCTTTAACGACACTTCTTGATCAAAATTGTGAAAGATGAAGATGATGCTTTGGCCTTCGAAGAAATTCAAAAATATCACACAACAGTTTTGAATGGTGATCATGATGAGGAATCATTCGAGGAGATGATGACATCACAGGGCTTTCTAACAGTCAGCTGCAAGATTGAAGAATTGAAAAAGAAATTGATCGACCAATCCAGGACATAGGCTTCTCTACATGGATTACATAGATGTTTTAAAGCTGTTCATCTCTGCTGAAAGGACATCCAACTGGGAACTGCACAGTCACAACTCTTTGGAAATATGTGGACACAATGCAAGTTTTAATACAGAATAAAAAGTTTTAAAAGTTTTATCATCCAAAGCGTAAAAAACCAAAATATTTCCTGTAACGAAGGGGTGACGCAATGATAGATTTTGCTTCCGATGAAGAAAAAGGAGCTCAATTTTAATTAACGTATTTTCGAAATCTGGAAAAGAAAACTCGTTGCTTGATAAAATTGCTCAGACATGTGGCTTGACTGAGCAGAATCACCAACAGGAAATAAATAACATTGATGTTTCAAATGTTCTTCATACTTTCAATTATTATGATTATTAACGGTGAAAATAGCAACTACAACGAACTGGAATAAAATCAGGAAGATATTAATTGATCAATGACTTCCCAAACCCAGTTGGTAAACAACACTTCGGTAACATTGTTGTCATTTAATAAATAAATAATAAATCCTTCCAAACACTGAATCTGTTTAGTTTAGGTTTTAGACAATAACGAGACAATAAATTATAAGTCTAGTAAAAATGTGATTAAAACCTCTTCAGAATTATAACAGAGTTGCATTTTTTTTAACAGAATTGACTGTTCAAAGATCGCATGGTCACTATGACTATAGTGATTGTTTACATTATCAAATTCCCGCTGTCATCGAGGTGAAATAAATATACACAACAACAACGACAAGATTTTTGCGTATTTGGGGGTCACGTGACCGGTGGCCCTGTTCCGGCTTCTTTGCCTCCGTCACAATTCGTGAAAAAGGTCAAATGTCCTGACAACGAGGATGAAATGTACATACAATATTTTTCTATTCACTATAAGATTATTACACATTACTAGCTGTTAAATACTAAAAGAACGAGAAGGGAGAGTTGTAAGAAAAAGTGGAGAGCGCGACCCTGGTAACATTGGGTATTTCACAGAACATTAATGCGAAAGGGCCAAATGGTTGTTCTGTGTAATTGCCGTAAAAATGTAGCGCAGAAAAAATTCAAAATGGAAGAAATGTTAGCTACTATCTGGGTATTTTCGGGTGTAGTGTAGAGACTACCTTTTAGTCTTTTAGAAAATTTTAACGTTATCAGTTTTCCAATAACTTAATGAAATATTTGTTAGGATCCTTAAATTATCGTTCGCTTCAGCCGCCTCCCTGTGCGCTGTTGTTGCCTGCCTTTTCGGCACACACATTCCCCATTCCTCTCTCCCCAAAACACACACACCACACACAGGACTGCTTCCAATAATAATAAACAGTATATCAGATCAGCATCACCTCCAGAATATCACACTCCAAGCGCGAAGAGAAATTGTTGGGCTATGACGAAATGCATTTTTCACTGGGCGAAAATCGAGAGACTGTCCTCATCATATATATATCGCACATCATTGTGGGGACAGTGATTCATTCAATTGTTCAAAATTTCGAAAAGATTAAGAGGGAATATCTATTTAATTGCACTTTCATAATATTTGTTGTGGAAATTGAAAATCTCGATATCGGTTTCCTTATCTGCTGGAAATTGTTTCCTAATAGGTCTCAAATTTATTTCCAGATAGGAAATTGTTTCCATCATGTGTGGAAAATATTTCCGTTTTTGAAAAATGTGCCCTCTACTGTTATATTATAAAAACCATTGGGTTCAAATTTAGAACTGCAATTTTTGAATCGAAAAGAAGACTGAAAAGTCATGTCAATCTATTGAAAAGGCATTCCCCAAATAGCTTGTCATCACTTATTTCATCATTGTTCTTATAATAATATGTTTCATATTTTGATTTTTTTTCTTACCAGTGTTATCCTTTAAGATCTATTAAGTATATACCACTCGATGTGTACAACACGCTCATTCCTCAAATAATCATGCTAATCATGCATCTTTTAGTATTTAACAGCTAGTAATGTGTAATTTCAATGATATTTTTCTTGCTTGTTATAAATTCTTGCAATTTAAGTCAACTTTTCATTTCAAAAAATGATCTCAACCAATACCAGTTAATCTGAAATCGCTCCGAATCTCTAAAATGTTAGATTTTTTCGGTTACCTATAATATTGAGTTTCAGGTATCACTAGATCAGAAATTACTTGTAGATGTTTTTAGAAAAATTTTTCTGGAATAAAAGTTTTCATAGAAAAATAAACAGCTCAATTTATAAGGCTGCCATTTTCACACAAACATTAATGCTTTTACTGAAAATTACCATTGTGCTTTAAACTAAATTCTGTGTCGCTGTTTTTTAAATAATTCCGTTGTTTAAACATCGCTGACATGCGATTGTAAGCTATGTTAGATGATCACGTGATTATGTCTCTTTTTTCGTTTCCATGGTTAGTTATGCGACAGGAACTCTTTATTGTTGGAGTTTTGACATAAATTTTGAGAAAAGAGAGTTTTTAATTATTATACATGATGTCAGTCAGAATGTGATTTTCACACACATTTATAAAGGTGTTTTATATTTACTTTTGAAAAGGTGTAAAATGGATTCTTTAAAACAAGATATAAATGTTGTTAATGAGACTTAACCCTCTGCAAGATTATCATTATTTACTTCTTTATCCTTCATCTTTTTTCCACTTCTTCCAGATTAAGAAATTATGGCATGTGCAAATTTATAGGGAGATGCATACTATGTTCGATAACTAGACTTTTTTTTTCGATATTTTTCCTTACAGTAACCTTAATTTATATTATGTTAGCCAGCTTTTAATCAGTTATTGATATACAGGTAGTGATGATGCTAAAAAAAATTGAACTAACGGACGAATCACAAAATATTATAGGATTTATCTTTGACTGTATCCAAAATAAAAATTCTGTTTTGACCAGGTGAAGTCAAAAAATTGAATCCACTTTTTGTTGTTTATAAAACAGACAAATAGTTTATGAAGTAAATGGTTTACTAAAAGTATAAACAAAAACACAAAATTCACATCTTTCAGATTCTGATAGGTTTATTTAGAAAAAATTCATTGACTCGTCATAATGGATGGTCCATAACGATGTAGTTGTCACCAGTTTAAGAAGTGGGACAGTAAAAATATTCAAGTCATGTCATCTTCCAAGAAATCCTGGAAGTTACGTATGTATTTATTTATTGTTCATGAAATAACTAAAGGATTGTTACTTCAAATTTCTGGAAAAGAAACGAACACGGAAAAAAAAAAATTTTTTTAAAAAAATCTTTCCTTTAAGTTAATTTTTCCTTTATTTTTCATGATGTCATAATGTCTTTCATTTTGTAATAGAGGAATTTGTTGCCCACAGTAGCAATGTAACTTGCTTATCTATTGGTCCAGCATCTGGGCGCGTGATGGTGACTGGAGGGGAAGATAAAAAAGTAAACATGTGGGCAATCGGAAAACCAAATGTTATACTGGTATAGTATATATAAAAGTCTGTGTTTTTTGAAAACCTCACGTGAAAATTCATTATGTGGTTGCTATCTCAGATATGTTGCTGTCACTAAACTGAGTTTCCACTGTTTGTGGATTTGAATCAATTGGAAATCTTTTAGAATTTTGATGATCTACAGTTCAGTTGTTTATTTAATGTGAGATTTTATAAAAATTGTGTTGAAAAATGACTTAATGTAACAGATAAAACTCTACACAAAAATCTTTTGTGTTTTCATGTAAAAATTCATTTCTTTGTGGTTCTTTTGGAATGTACTGTATCAACAGTTATCATTATAAGAGAATATCCTTAAAAAAAACTAAGAATGATGTTGGCTTTGTTGAATCGTGTTTTAAATATCTTCAACTATAAAATGTGTTTAGAGTTTATCTGGTCATACCACATCTATTGAATGTGTACAATTTAATGGCAGTGAAGAATTAGTTTGTGCTGGCTCACAATCTGGAACATTGAAAATATGGGATCTTGAGGCTGCTAAAGGTATCTTGTTATATTGTTAATTCAATAAAAAAAATTCTTTTTTCAAAATTTTCTTTGGTATGCTAAATGCACTTAATGTACTTTTCATACAGTTGTAAGAACTTTAACTGGACATAAAGCGAACATCAAAAGTTTGGATTTCCATCCTTATGGCGAATTTGTTGCATCCGGATCGCTTGACACAACTGTTCGGGTAAGTGATCGGAAAATTATGAACATTGTCGAGGAAATCTTGCCATATTATGTTCTCCGTAATTTTTTTATGTCTTCCAGTTGTGGGATGTTCGAAGAAAAGGATGTATTGTCAGTTACAAGGTATTTATTTTTAGCTGCTATGTATCGATTTCTTTTCGTTTGTGATTCTCAGACTTTACTTTTTGACAATCTTTTGATTGATGTAAGTCATATGTTTATGCTGGTATGAAGCAAGTTATTATGACTATGTTTACGTTTACTCTAACATAATTTTGATTATTATTTCAGGGTCACACAAATGCCGTAAACCATTTGCGTTTCAGTCCTGATGGGAGATGGGTAATGTCTGCTGGTGAAGATGGATTAGTTAAGGTGGATATTTTCCATGGTCTAAAATAGTGCTTTCATTAAAATATTTCAAAAGCACTTGAGTGGTTAATGCTATTTTATAATTTAAGCTATGGGATCTGAATGCTGGCAAACTATTAGCAGATTTTATACTGCACACCGGACCAGTTAACCGAGTGGAGTTTCACCCTCGGGAATTTCTTGTAGCAACTGGATCATCAGATAGGTAACATTACAAAGTTTTCTCCCTTCTGATTTCTATCACAGCAACCATGAATAATTTTAAAGAAATTCATGTATCATATAACTGACGTATAGAATCAAAATGATCTTATTTTTAGAACTGTAAAGTTTTGGGACTTAGAAACATTTGGGCTTGTATCATCAACTGATGTGGAAGCAAGTCCAATCAGGTAATAACCGAGGTTGACGAAAGTCTTTCTTTTCAAGAAGCAGCTAAAAATGATGTGATTTTAAAACTTTTTTTAGAACGATATGTTTTCATCCTGAAGGTCTATGCTTATTCAGTGGTGGCCACGATTCTCTTAGGGTACGTTGCTTTTATAAATCTTTTTTGGATTGAGTCTCATACAGTCACTTACGCATGTGTTAAAACAATTACAAACATTTCCAGAAAACAGATGATTTTGTGTTGCAGACACATTTGTTATAAAACTACAATGGAATTCTGATGAGTTCTGAAGGATAGCTTTTTCTATTTTTTTCAGGCTTACTCCTGGGAACCAAGTCATTGTTACGATGCACAAACATTAGGATGGGGTAAAGTGTCAGATATCGCATTTTCTTCAAATCAACTAGTATGTATTGATGTTTTAATTTTATTTTGTAGTCGTTTCATCATCATTGTAAACTTGTTTCCAGCATGATGTTTTGTTGTTGTTCGTAGATTGGTGCATCGTACCAGTCAACAAATGTTTCTGTCTGGGTAGTCAATATGAACGTAAGAACATTTACCATTCAGACTTCTTTTTCACACTCATTAATACTTGCTTATAAGCATGTGGAAAGCTGAAAACATTATAATCTAAAAAAGTCATCTAGTCTATCATGAACATTTTCAGGACCTGGAAGAAACTATTGAGAAGACAAATAATGATTCGTATGTTGGGAAAGTTGAAATTGTAAGTTTGACATCATCAGAGATTGAAGTTTTATCATATGTCTTTTCTTGCTTTCAAGTGTTGTTGAGATAATCCAGTCTATCTTATGTCTTGTGTTCCTTTCAAGTGATGTTGATACATTTGATTCTCTTCTTTAGAACCACTCAGTCCAGCCCACTGAACAACATTCATACAAGAAACAGAGGTATTTACATAACACAGCAAATGTTTCATTTTTATTTATTTGTTTTTTTGTTTGTTTGTTTTTTTCGAATCAGTATTCATAAGAACTGGGTTTTGTTTTAGTCCGTCACGAAAATCTTTTACGACAAGACCAAAAACGTCTTCTTCAAAACCAAAGTATGTTAATTTTGTCCATGCAACTTTAAAAATAACATGTTCCTACTGCTGTTTATGCTGTTATACTCAGAAGGAGTTTTTTGAAAAAAATGATAATTTTCTTTGCATTAGAAAAATTTCTAAAGAAGACGATCCAAGCAATGGATTTAATAAAGCAGTTGAAGAGAGGCTGAATGATCCTACCATCAATAATGTATTTCAACCCAAATCTGCTCTAAGTATGGTCCCTTTAATACACAGTTTTGTTCTCAATAGATTTGTCTCTATCATCTTTCTCAGGATATTTTGATTCTTTTTTCTCACTCATAACATTATGCGATGAAATTTCTCTGCTACTTTGTACCAGGACAGTTTACTGCATCTTTAATTTGCATCAAAAATTTCTCAAAACCACTTATGAATTTGATTGGCACGTACTTTAGCATTAGATCAGATAATTTTGTCTTAATTGGTTTTATTCACTATTCTTTTCATTTTTTTATCAGACCGTTCGCCAACAGAGAATAGAAAAACCCCAGAACCATTCAAACCGAAAGATGAAGAAAAAAGTAAGCTACTGTTTGTTTCTTTGTTGTTGTTGTTTTTGTTGCTGTTGGTGGTGGTTTTTCATAAATGTTTAACCAATAAGGTGCATTATAAATGATATTATAATATTTATTTTCATGTTCATGTAACTGACACAAAAGTATTCTGAATATTTGAACACGTATTCAAAGTGAACGAAAAGGGGCAGTCGACTTATGTCAAGGGAAAGTTTAATAATTTCACTGACGTGGAAATTGGTACTGTAACCTTGCCACCAAATTTTGTTGACTAATGTTTAAATAATCCAGATGTTGAACCAGCTCTTCAATCATACTATCGATCATACATAATGCGTAGAACCTTGTTGAATATTTTAGTATCACTGCTGTACTAAAGTTGCTGTCAATATAGTTAAAGACAATGTTTTCACTTGATGTCTAACTAAAATATCAATCTTAATTTAAAGCTTTCAAGACAATTGTTTTAAACATTTCTTCTAGATATTCCACAGAAACCAGAAACACCACAGGTAACTTTTTCCCCACTTTTTTTTAGGTCAGAAGTATGTTTCATCTCTCTGTGACTTTTCTAGATGAAAAACCTTTTTCTTTAGATGGTACCTGTAAGTAGGATCCAGCAAGAATACGTGCAAATACCGCAACCGAAATCTGTTCCTCCTCCCGCACCTGTTTCAAAACCTCAGCATTTTATCTATCAACCACCGGCTGGTCAACAAGAACCCTTCCAACCACCAATCAGTGAAGACAATGATATTGCATACAATAATCCAGCTTCTCAATTTCCTGTGCAATATCAACAACAGCCGAGAGTTTCACAGCCTGTACAACAGCCGAGAGTTTCACAGCCTCAACAACAACCTCGACCATCGCAGTCCTCACAGCAGTCTAGACATCAAAATAGGCACCACAATCAACCTGTCGATGATAAAATGCAAGGACTGAACCTCAATGATTTTTCAAGGGTCAGAACATCATATATGTAAAATTCGTTTTGCAATGAACACTTTTCAAATTAACGGTTCACGATAAGTATTGTTTTGTTTTATCTTTTTTAGCAAAAAGACGTTGCACGCAGTCAAACACCAAACGATGAAGAAAGCACTTTAGCTATTTTAGGAAGAAGTAAATCCTATTATTTTCTATCTGTTGTTTGTTGTTCTTATAATTCTATTTTATCGTTTTTATTATCTCCATTAATATTTTCTATCTCCGTAATGGTAAGCATGAAATAATTTGTTTGCCAGGTCACGATTCCATCTGTCAAATTATGCAAGCTCGTGTACAAAATCTGTCATTAGTCAGTGGTTTGTGGACATCTGGTGATATCAAGGTAATGAGAAATAAAAATACTAGGAAAAATTATACAACTGAGTATAAATTACCATTTTTTTCATGATACAAATGACTATAAATTTTCTTCTACATTTTTTTCAGGCGGCTATTGAAACAGCTGGTACCATGTCAGATCAGTCTGTGTTTGTAGATGTTGTCAATGTACTGGTTTTAAAACAGTGAGTTATATTCCTTTCTTGAAATTCTCATATAATTTGTTCAAAATTTTAACTTTCCGAGAGAACAAAGCCAAAGTTTCATCATAGTATTATCTTCTGGATGAACATTGTATGCTACCTCTTAAACGTTCTACTTTTTCACAATGCTAAGTTTCTTGTTTTCATCCACATCAAATTGCTGTTTTTATCTAATTTTTAATCATCTTATCTAGTATTTTATTTTATTTTATAATTTTTGGCAGGTCCTACACTGATGACAGAAATTTGTATTTTCTGACGTAGTGAACCTTCCTAAAATATGAAATAATAATAATAATAATAATAATTCGATTTTTAAGCTTACTTGCTATACACTTTGGTCCATTTTTTCGTACGACTGCCATACGAAACAGATTGGGAACTAAAGAAACAAGTTGGAATAAGAAATGTATTATCTGATCCTGTAGCAAGCCAGTATGAAAACATCGACTAAACTGTTAGCCCTTAACGAGTTTTAGCAGCGGTCTACATTTATAGGAGAATAATCTCGAACTTAAAAAAAACTATTCATTTGTGCACTTACTGTATTTCCTCTTTTAGTGACACTACAACCCCACCCCTCTTTTAAACCCTATCTTCTGATAGCCAAATGTCTTTATAACTGCTAACATTATTTTTTTCGTGAAACTTTGTGTCCACGAAAATGTTTGATCCGATAGTAGTTTGAACTCAGTTGGTTTCTTCCAGGGCCGATGGGGAAATTGTTCAAGCCCTATGGGTGTCTAGTTATATTTGACGAAACCCATTCAACTTTTGTTTTTTATTTTTTCATGTTTTTGAAGGTCTTCAAGCATAGATACCTAGTTTGAGCAGGTTACCTTATCTGCCATTTTTACGTCGATCCTAATTTAATGGTCCTTATTTTCGTTATTTTTGAAAAGGCCACGGTCAAACTCTCACAGATAAACATCTAACGCCGGCCCTTTTAACGCTGCGTCAATAAAATTAACGCCTCGCGGAGAATGTAGAAGTTGTATGTGTGTCTCACTTATTGTTAACTACCAATAAAAGAAACAAAAGTACCAAACTAGAAGCCGGTGTAATGGGACTGGGTATGATGACGTTATTATGACTTCATAATTGTTCCATTTAGATCGCTTTGGACATTAGACATTTGTAGTGCTGTGTTACCGCAGTTAAAAAATTTATTTTCAAGTAATTATGAAAGGTAAAGAAACTTGATTTCCTTATTGAATATATACAACACAACCGGCTGCCGATTTATTTAACGTAATGTAATGTGTTATAGCTATGTGGAAACTGCAAGCTCAACGTTGAAACTGGTTTTGAAAAATTTCTCCCAACTTATTCAGAATACTTTAAGTGTTCCTCCAGGTGCTCTTGGTGTTGATCTCAGTAGAGAAGAAAGGTAAGGCTCTGAATTTGTTTATGTTCCGAAATGTTGATGTTGTGTATTTTGCAGAATATTACGTCACAAATCAGTTTGTTTTCAGTATTCATAGGGTAGACCTATGGCCAGGAAAATGAATCAAGGTTAAGAAAAAGCCGTGGGAAAATTTAGGTCATATTTACCGGACCAACAGTTCATAAACCGGCAGTAAAGCTTATAAGAAATAAAGCATGGCAAAACAAATGAGGGAAAAAATATTAGTCACTTTTCCCCGATTTTTATCCCGATAAGATATCTCATATTTTTTCCCGATTTGTCATGTGATCGGCATCACATGACAAATTTGTCTATGATTAGCTTAGGTCCTTTGAGCCACGTAAATACTGCTAGCAACACATTTTGCGCTGAATGTGTACTTTGCCTTCACTATAAACAAGAATTTTTGGGTTATCTTTTCAGATATCGAAAATGTGAAAAGTGTCTGAAATACCTGAAAGACGTCCAGAACGTTATAAATCAGCGGACACACTCACCAGGAAGAATTGGTACTGTTTGTAGAGAATTATCATTGGCTCTAACAATTTTTGATTGAAAGAATGATTAAAATGAGCCAAAGAGAAGTCATACACCAATTCTTTCATAGTCACACAAACCGAAGATAAACTTCACATCAACTGCAAACGTAAATTAAGAAGAGTGAGAGCAGTGATAAAAATAAAAACATTTCACAGAAGCTTTAATATATTTCCCGCTCAACAAACTGTTCGGTTCATGTGCATTGTGTTGGTTCGGATCCAGCCTTCCGTCAGAAGTTCAATGTAAAAGTTCTCTCAGCATTGATGCTACCAAATGAAAATAATTTTTTTGATAGTTGGAAGATATTTCTTTATCATTGTAAGTTTTATAGATGCCAATGACGTGTTTTCTCACAATCGGGTAGAATCGGATATCATTGGAAATGATTTCATTAAATTAGTGATTTCATTAAATTAGTGTCCAGGCTTTTTTTGCAAACGCTTTTTATTCTTGAGAAACGTTCTTTTTAAAGATGTCTTCCTAGTTGTGTGTGTTGTTTTTAATTTCATGTTTGTATACAAATTGATCAACAAATAGTTTTGAACTTCTAAAATTCATAATTTCTCATTTTCTGTTTATTTATCGTGTCAGTAATAATCATTCAGTTGAAGTTTTATGTATGGAGAACTGTCTTACAATCATGAGACTTTTATGTTTGTGTGTTTGAAATGGCAACTGATAAAATATATAAGATTTTAAAAGAATCATCTGATAATGTGCACCGAAATGGCGAACAGAAATATCAACGGAACTCACGGCAAGTTTCAATCGGTATCGGTCCAATTTTTGCATCACCAAATCCGGATCTTATCGGATCCTGCCGAAAGTTTGCTCGGGATACTTCAATGCACCACACAAAAATCTGTCTGTGGAAATGCGCTTTAAAGCCGACTCCCACTCACCAGTTTTTGTGGGCATGCATAAGTGCACTTACTGCAAATATTCGCACCAATGTAGAAGTGTATAAGCAAGGTCATGATGACGACAAAAATTATGTAATTTGAAAATTCTCAGGGTTCCCACCGGGTCCTGCAAAAGTATCCTGGTAAATCCTGGAATTTTACGTTATAATGTTGAATTTTCTTTTGGAGGTAGTTTTTATAATCTTAATAGGTTATTATGGCATCCCACAAGTTCTTTCCTAAAAGAGCATAAGTTACTTTTAATAGCTCTTCAATTCATTCGTTTTTTTGCTTGCTTGATTAAGCCAGAAAATAACACACTACGGATCATTTGATACTGTTTTTGTGCGTGAGCCATTATTGATTAACCCATAAAAAAGGCCTGGAAAGTTCTGGAATTTACTACAATATTTTTAAAAAAATCATGGAAAAGTCCTGAAATTAATGAAGCAAATGCAAAATAGTCCTGGAAAGTTCTGGACTTTCAATTATTTTTTCTATGGCAACCCTGAATCTCCAATAATTTTTGTTCGTGTAATTGTTTCGTGTTTGTGGAATTGATTTCGTGTTCGTTCAATTGTTTCGTTCGTCTGCGTTTGGAGGTTGACCTTCTTGACATGCATGTTTCATGCATGTGTTCTGTACAGATTTGTAATAATTTTGCCTCAATTTGTAATAATTTGGTATGTAGAAGACTTTCGCAGATATCGTTTCAGTTCGAGCAAATTTGGTACTTGTGACGTCATCATGACGTCAGGGGTCTAACTTAAAACGCCCATATCAGATTTTTGCCAGTTAACTTGGTTTACAGGTAAAAACACTCGAATGAATATTTTCAGTTAGACCAAATTTGGTTCGCAGTTCCAAAATCTTTATTTTTGTTTACCTGTTTTGTTCTTATTTGGGTTTTTAGGAAAATAATGATATGGCAACAATTTTGTTTGTCTTGTTGATGACGAACATTGCAGCATTCAAATATATAATTACAAAAAGATATTTTTACACAAAGTTTATGGAATAAATCACTCATAGCAACAACAACAACAAATGAAAAGTGTGTTGTTTTGCAATCATGAAATCTTCTTCACATTCTTTTGATAATGCTTAAAATGGCTTTGTTTCATCAGCTGATAAAACAGAAAAGATTTCAAAAGAATCACGTGATCATGTGCAACGTAAATGTCAACAAAACATCAACAGCTGATTTAAAATAATTTGCTAACCAGTTATTTATACTATGAACTTTGGTTTACAAAGTGTAGAAAGGGAATTACTAAGCTTTCTGTTGATAAGCTTCTTTGGGTGTCAAAGAAGCTTGCTATGTGCAGGTTTCACAGTGTTTCATTATTTATCGTGCTGTTATTATTTACAACTTTTCATGTTCATCGTATGTATCGCTAGGTCGTATACAATACAATAGTATAATTATATTTGATCAATTTTTCCACATTGTATAACCAACCACTATATCTTCGGTTTTTCTCCCTCTAAACGTTAACAAACATCCTTTATTATCTGTTACGATTAAATTTCTAATTCACAGTCAAACAATAAAAACCTGGCAAAGAAATTTGACTTGATCCTTTAAAATCTTTCAGAATGATATCTTTACCTTTATTACGAACAGTTCGATCTGCACCTCGATTGAGTAGAACAATAATTATTTCACCCTAAAGTGGAAGAATATCATGAAAAGTTCCTATCACTCATTTCGATGACAGTTGTGAATCCAGAACACAAATCACCAACCATTTCATTTTCACAAGCCACGTGTAACGGAGTTTCCCATAAAGTATTCTTTGCGTTTACAGACGCACCATTGTCTATTAACAATATGGCCGCTTCTTTTGAGCCATGTTCTGCCGCATAAAACAAGGCTGTTCCCTAAATGAAAATTTACAACAAAATTCATGAGACAAATTATTACATTGATAAGTAAATGATCGAAAATGGATGTCTTAATTAACCAACCTTTAATATTTGATCGCGCACATCAATTTTCAAATTTGTCTCTTTTATGATGTATTCTAAACACTATTATGAAGTGATGAAATTTGTTAAAAGAATTGAATAAACGAGGCATAAAAAGCAAGCATTATTTTCCATACCTTGATGGAATTATGTTGTGATGCATGATGTAATAATGTTTTCTCCATTACCCAATACTTAAAATCCATTGATTTACCACCTACTATCTCCTTAACCTAAAATGAACCAATCAAATCAAACAAAAGAGAAGAGCAACAAACAATGGATTCTTTTGTTCTTTTGCACGATGAATATTATATGGACGTCTTTGAACGTCTGAGCGTTTTTCGAAAGTTAAAATATCGTTTTATTCCTGCTGCGTCAGAACATTCGATGAAACGATCTTGCATCTGATAGTTTATGTTTGGGTAACATTACCTTTTCGATATCATCAACTCTGCAGGCTTCCCATAAATTCATTCGATCATCTTCTGATATCTGCTCCTAAGGTTATAATTATACAATATCACGTGTATATCACGTGTACTGACATTCTTTCACGTGTATGTTCATTTATCAGTCTCTAACCAACTAACTTCTTTCGTGAAAAGTCTTATTTAAGAGTTGGGAAGAGCGAGGCTGACCCTTAAATTCGATTATCCAAACAGGTTTACTGGTTTGAAACCGGTAGATACATGTATGTACTTTTTAGACTTTCTCATTACAAAGTTTGTTGTATAAACCTTATTCCTTTTGTTTGGGTTATTAGGATGAAGGTCAGGTTATGCCTCGAACCTTTTCACCAGATTTTAAATGAGGAGATAAGTTGAAATCAAACTGAAGAATTCCATGTAAGTGAAATGTGACGTCATAAAATGAAGAAAGAACACACCCTTGCTTCATCACACTCCATCACTGAGTCTATGTCTGAATCACTTTGAGATTCGATCTCTTCCACATCGCTAGTCGTATCTGCGTTCTGCTTTTCATCGTTTTCAGGAATAGCTTTTAATTCTCCTTCTGAGTGAGCTTTACTGAGAATCACTGTGGATGTTCTCACCCGCAGTTTTGATTTTCTTCTCATGTAGGAGGGGGACAGCTGTATTACAGAATAGAATGACGTCATGAGTACCGTTAGACAGGGGAGGGATAAATAAATAAATTGCCATTCTTACAAAGGGTGTCAAATGCGACACTCAAGTACGTCGGTAACCTGGTTTCACTCTTTCAAGTACGTCGGTAACCTGGTTTCACTCTTTCTTCTCCCTATAAGTTTAAAAAAGCAATACTTACTATTTCTGGATCACCCACTTGTCGGATTCTTCCTTCCACCTGAAAACGCACAGATATAAACCAATAACATTTGAAGTTTCAAAATCTATTTTAAGCGGTTACCACTTACCATTGGAGATAATCTACTTCTTTGTTGCTCCATAAAAGATTGGACTTCATCGTGTTTGCTAAAAACAAATAAGTAAATAAACCAGGTAAAAAACAAAAGAAAAGGCTGAGTCAGCAATAAGGATTGTAAAATCTGCTATCATACACTGTAATACTTTGTCGATGACCGGAAACACTTTTTCTTTTCCCTTTGTAAATTCGAATGGATTCGAAATGGTTTTCAATACAAGCATGCAAAATGGCGCCATTTTCTTCGTCGACCTATTGTCGAGAAAATATTTAAAGGAAAAAACAAAAATTATAATTTCGAAGATCACAGAACATTTATCCTGATGGTCATGTTAAAGGATGCGCAAAAAGTCAGAAAATATATTATTGTTATCTATTTAAGGATGAGCCTACCAACACTTCACATGATGTCAGCATATCATAACCGTCTTTTCCTCGAGCGAGATATTCCTTTGTAACAACTGTATATTCCTGAATTATCATGTACAACAAATCAAACTACTGTGAAATTTAACTGCAATATTACTTGGTTGGTAATGAAAGAAAGAGTAGATCGTTAGCCTACCTTTTCCAATTGAAGTGGTATGTTCCCATGAACCATAATACTATCTTTAGAGATTCGATCACCAGCTGGTTTTAAGGGATCGAAAACAAATGAGATACCAGAAACCTATAAAATCAAACATGAAATCTCTTTGAAAGGATATTTGGTTCGTTTTTAAAATATTTCATATAAAATTTATTATTCTATACCTGCAAAAAACGGCCCTCATATTTGGGGTACTGAGAAACGGAATTTTCTAAAGCTTCAACAAGAGTTTGACCTAAAGTAGATGAACGTCAGAAGCAATCCAAATTAATTCTTGTATTTTTGTACGTATGAAAGTAAGTTGGTAATATGTTAGGCATCGTACCCCAACTTTCCATGATACGAAGTAATGACGCAATGTTCTTTTAAAGAATAAACTCCATTTTCGAACAACGTTTCACTTAAGCACCGTATTAGGGAGATTTAGTAACCACGACGACCACGATGAAATCCACATGGAAAACAAGTCTTCTTTTTTCACTCACGTTCCTTCGTCGTAGTTGCTAAAACTCCCTATTTCCTCTATTAACCGCCCACTCAATTTCTGAAAACACTTAATAAGCGCTGAGGGTGAGATACTCCATTTTCCCACAATGCCTCAGTATTTACCTTTTACTTTCAAAACAACCAAGCTGTCGACCATGGGTAAAATCGTGGTTAAATCCTAAATAGGAATGAATGAACTCAAGTCCCTGAAAGAACGTTAGACGATAAAGAAACTTTGAAGTTATCACAAGATCACAAGATCAAACCTTCATTTTAAATGGTCCTGCAGGATGAATTACATCCGATCGCAGACTGCCACTATTCAATAATGCAATGTCTGTTTGAGTTGCCGCTCTCATAACATCACAAACAAAATTACCTAACCAATCAAAACGTTAGAAAAATTATTATAGAAAATTTTGGCGATTTCAAATCATTTTAGTGCATAATTAACGGAACATTTTTTTCTCCAAATTTTAGTGCATAATTCACAGAACATATTTTCCCCAAAGTATTCAAAGCATTAGAAATAGAAACTAGAAACTTGGAAATTAAGAAATCCTCTTGTAGTGACGCATTGGTTTTCGGGAAAGATTTTTTTCGATTTCCTATTCAGAACAAAACACAATAGTAATGTCTAGTAGTGTTCAAACGTACCTAGGTTTGATTCTCTCAGTCGAACAGTGGAAAACCTTCCATCTAAATCGACCTGCATCACTCCAAGTACTTCTTCCATTTTATCTCCTAATATCACTAAAAAATATCACTAAAAAATATCACTAAAAAATTATTGAGAAAACTCCTTCAGTAGTCTTTTCGGTGAATTCACCACAAAAGAACATGTGAATATGGGTGAAGGCCTAAAGAACGGGCGAATGTGGGCGTGGTGTTGGCGTAAAGACAGATGAATCAGGGGAATGATGATGATGATGATGAAGATCTTCCTACCTAAATACTTTTCACATTCACGTTTAATAGTTTCATCTTCCTCGATATCAGCTGTTATTTCATGTCTACGTGTTGCAATTGTTCGATTGTTATTTCCGCTCGTGAAATCGATTGTGATTTCGGTTAACTCGCGAAAATCAGTTCCACTTTTTACAAATTGCTTTCCTTCATGCTGAAAAAAAAAATGAAGCTGAGAAACTGATATTTTAACTGAGCGCCTACAACAGACATGCAGCTTCGGCGTGTAGCCCGAGATCATATTTATAAAGTAATAATACTTTACTAATGACTGTTTGATAAAAAGAGACCAGTAAGAAAATCGAAAGTCGTTTAAACACGGGAAACGTCTTAAGAACTTATATGCTTGGTGACCATGGGAACCTACTTGTTTTGTTTCGTAATGATGATCATGTCCTCCAAGAATCAAATCAATATCAATATCGCTTTCCAAAAGTTTAATGTCGTTTGGTACACGCATGTGCGTAAGAGCAATGACCAATTCACATTTCTAAAGCAAAAACAATTTTTTTATGATCTAGCATGGAAAGAGAACGCACTAATCGAATAAACTTGTGGAGGAGACCTCTTCTTCGCGGAGTTCTTGAACGAGTTGCCGAGCACACTTGATAAAATCAAAATATTCAACATCGTCTGCATCTATTGTTGATAATGTTGCCAGCCATTCTTGCTCAACTAAACCAATAATACCAATCTATAAATACAATAATTTGTATAAGTAAGGCTGAAATTATCTTTCACAAAATTCATTAAAAAGGGAAAAGGTTATTAACCTTGCGTCCATGCCAATCGCAAACAATTTTCTTTATTCCATCGGCTAACAAAGTTTTTGTCAATTTATCTTGGACGTTGCTTAGCAACCAGGGAAATGTCGTTTTGTTTTTGAATTCGACAAGTTCATCGACACCGAAATCTTTTAAAAGAGGAAAAACAAAAACAAGGCTGTTTCAAAATGCTTGATTTCATTAACAATATTTTCGTGACGGTAACCATGATACCTTCAGTAAAAATAACAATATTTATCTTACCAAAATCATGATTCCCGTACACAGCAGCATGTACTCCAATAGCATTCATGATCG
>JAVEOA010000253.1:0-31689 GCA_039566895.2 Turritopsis rubra
TGTCAAATCAAATCACAACATTCAGTTTGTGTTTTTAGCCTTTCCGGAATCTCGAAGCGATTTGAAGCATCATATCAGTCTAATTATGCAGAGATGTCCTTCAAAAGCTCATTTGGATGTGTACATTGTTCAAAGCAAAGAAGCTATAGATTCTGTGGCATTTCTAGATTTACTGAAAATGGGAGATTTCTCAAACAGTAGGAAATTGTTTTTGACAAATTCATTTAATTTCAGCTCTCTTCATATTACGAATAAATTCTTTATTAATATGACATGATCTGTTTTGGCTGTGTTTTTTGTCAGCAATTTTTGTTGGTAATTCTTTTCGGTTATTTAACTTTTCATAAGATCCACTACGTTTTTACACGTTTTTAGAGGCATCCGATTCGAATATGACGAAGAACTGTGACGAAGAAGAAGATTTGAAATTTTACTTCCATCCTGTTGCAAACGATGGTAAGTCTATATTATTCAATTCAACATTTCAATTTTCAATTCAACACTTCACTTGCAAAGCGTTCAGCAGATCTCAATACTTGCTTTCTGTATTCAGAAATGAATAGAAATAGATGAAAGATAACACTATTTTCACTAAATGTATATTATAGAAGTGGTTGCTCTACTTCCCACCTTTAACTAAGTACATGTTTCCCTATAAAATTGGTCCTGAAATGGTTCAAATTACAAAATTACAAAAAAAATACGTAATATATAAAATAAACAACAAAAATAAACACTTCTCTTTTTCAGTTCGTTGTTTTTGTTGATTTATATTTTCCCCCTTTCTCCCTTTTTCCTGAATGACAGATTATTTTTATCATCACTATAAAATTTAAGTAATTAGCCCAGTTCTCAGTATAAAATTCCATTGTAAAGGAGGAGAATCAGCGGTTCTCTCATTTCTCTAGTAATAAGACATGTCTTTGCATAAAAACATATTTCATTTCTCATTCTGATAATTTCTTTTATTATTTAGATGGACTGGCATCTTCTCATGAATGGTGTGAGAAAACTTCTTGGTACATCGAAGAAAACGCTTCAAGAATAGGAAAGTATGTTTTATGTGTATCAGGAAAGCCTAGTCGCAACGAGGAAGTCTTGTAGTATCTCCAAGGAAGTCTTGTAGTATCTCCATGTCATTTCTCCAATTATTTCTTAACATTTTTGGAATGTAATTTTTGAATTTTGAACGTTCGGGAGATCAACAACATCAAGTTGGCAAAATAGTAGATACAAAATTATTGTGGGTACAAATTTTTGCTGGTACTAATTTTCAGGAATGATCTAAGTGATCTAAAATGAAAGCAGGAAATCTGTTTTATTTCACAAAACTTTTTCACCTTTTAGGTAATCCGTGTTTTTCATTTTATCTTCACAGGTCAATAACACGATGCAAGTCCGGTGACTTTTATATGAAAGGGGTCGAGCTGCCTGTTTCCGACTCTGGAAAAACAGGTTTCTGATTTTTCCACCATTTATGTATCGATGCATTTTGAACTTATAATTTCTTTTCTAGATGGGTTTTGAAATGCCCTTTCTCATTTTTAATAAAACTTATTTTCAATAGTGAAAATAAAAGGATTTAGCTGACTCTACAGAGACATTATGAAATCGATGAGATCTATATGTTCTAAATCTATAAGTTCTAAATGTTCTAAAAGGGATTTCTGTGTTACGTATATATAACTTTCAATCTGAAGGCCAAGGGCAACGAGTCCAACATGTAGGTCCAACGTTAACCAATATATGGGATGAAAAATGCTGGGTATATTATTTTGTAGGTGATGTTTTATTGCGTTGGATATTCTTTCACATGTTTGTGAAAATATAGGTTCAGACAATTTATCCTACATAAAGTAACCCTGAGTTTTGATTCCTTGGTCTTCCATTTGTAACGGTTGGTTCTTCCGTCCATCGACTTGCAACTGGGCAGTTGAATACGCACCTGTAAAATAAACTCACAATTATTCCAACATCCATCCGTCACTGTACAAAGTGGTTTGATCTAAGGAGTGTTCAAATTAGTGAGGTTCATTTACATAGAAACCATAGGTGATGAGACTTTTCAAATTAGTTCGAATTACAGAGAGAGAGTTCGAATTACTGAGGTTTGACTGTATTCGCATTCTGATATGTGCTGGTGATGATAATGATTTTAAAGATTCATAAAGTACAAGAACTATATCTATATCTTCATTAGATATTATGATGGCTCTATTGTAATTGAATCGTGCCTTTTTGGTTTATGTAGGTATACGAGAGTCACTCTCTGACGTGTTGCGTTTATTTGATTGGCGTGGTCATCCAGTCCAGCAGAATTTTCAAGCTATCCCTATCATATCTGATCGTTTACTCAAAAACATGAGCAGGGAAGGTATGTCCATTATTCTGATGAGTGTCTTTGCAAAGAAAGACTTATTGAGAAGAATGAAGTTTGTTTTGCTTCTTCCTTTAGAAGATGTCCGGGCGCTTTCTTACGAACATGCAGAGAGAATCATTGGTCATGGCATAGAGTAACTATCTATTGTCTACGTCATCTTCAGTATCACAATAATTTATGAAAAATACGTTCTGTGTAGTGTATCTATGAACATGTGTAAGCTTCGTGCTTCATCCACAAATCCTCAGTACCTTTAAGTTCCTATCCTGTCCGATTGTTTCTCTGTCCAAAACGTTTTTTTTCTAATCTCCATAATAGACCATTCAATATTCAGGTATTGCGTTGATTCGCATTGTTCCATACGCCTTGACAATCGCCTGATCAAAGTACAAAAACGCTATATCCCTGAAGATACGATCAATATGACGTCATATCACCCGAAACCACAGTCGGATGACCTCGTCGTTAAAGAGAACCCGAAAATGCGTAAAAGGACTAGTGGACGAGCACGAGACAAATGTGATGACTCTTTCAAGCAGAAGATGATGAAAAAGACACAAGTTGTTGAAAATTCCAATGGCAGTAACACAGGTTCTTGATAATTCAAGTTCTTCTTGTAATCAACTTTTTTTTGGTCTCGATAAATCAAACCATTTATGGTAATATGTCGGCTCTTCGTCCCTTTGCCTTTTGGTTGTTTGGACATAAAACGAAAATATTCTATTTATCGAATAATTGCCTAACAGAAGGGGAAAACACTCTCTCGCAGCCGGTCTATAAGTTCCTCTCGCTCATTTTCAGCACCGATTTATCCTTATTTCTGTTGTTCTAGAAACTCGAGCACAAAGGCACCTGCGAGTAAGTAAATCAACAATGATTCTTTTTTTGGCTGGTTTTACGCTAGGCGGAATATTCCGCTGGCAGTCTATCGACTTTTGTTTTATCATAAATTCCGCCAAAAGCGTCCGCGGAAAAGGAGGAACAACTTTACTACATACATTGGAAAGTTATTAGAAACTGATGAGTTTCAAAATTAACTTTCGCTACCTTCGACTAGTATTAATCTTGTGCGTTTCAAAAAAACACCTTGACCAGCATGTAATTTCGCTTCGTAACCATCTCTTCTACAAATAATGCCATCCAATGTTTTTCTCGGTATTAAAATTGAGGTATTAAAATGACTACTTCCCAGTGGGCAAAATCTTCAAAAAGTCTCTGTGGAGGAGTAATTTTTTATTAAAACAGGAGGCGATATTGTCTGCCATATCTATAGAATACACTCCTCGTAGACGTTCCTTACCATTGTTTTTTTGTTTTTTTTACGTAGCGTCTCCAAACATTGATCGAAGGAACTATTGTGAAGTATGGTGGCATTTCTTCCGAACACAGTAACTACGAAGAAGCGTGTAAACGATTGTTTAATATTTGCGTCCCGATTGTGAAGGTGAGTAGCGCATACGTACAAAGAATAGAAGGGTAATGCCAAGAAAGTCATGGACAATAGAATTGTCAAAACATTTTCAAAGTTAGAAAGACGAAGAAAAGAAATACACATTCGAGTTGAGGCCTTCAGAGTCATCCAGGCTAAAGGCCAATATACACGAGCAGTTTAAACGGACCAATAATTCTTAAAGTATGTTTCAAAATTACGTACACACTTTTTATGATCGCTTCACATTTAGCCATTATTTAACCGATTTTAATAATTTTACTATCGATGGAAAGGTATTATTGAAAAGGTAAAATTAACTTTATAAAACATAAAAAAAGAACTGAAGCTTAAAATTAAATATGACAAAAAAATGAATTTCGTCAATATGAAAGTTAAGACAATCATTTATACCAATGGAAACATTTGCTGATTACGAATTAATAAAAAGTTTTGACGAAAAACCATGAATTTTGATTTTGAACAGATTTTGAACAGATTTTTAAGGAAAACAGGGGGTCCTTACTCTAAGTTATATTGGTGGCATAACATTTAATTCATCTGACAACTTCTCCTCGCCTTAGTTTATGGTGAAAACCCTTTAAATTTTGTCTGGGAAAGTGAAGCTAGAGTCAAGTTATGCTTTTTTTTATTGACCTCTATGATATTATGACATCATATATGTCGCTGAATCGAAAAATACTTTTTTGTGATAATGCAAAAACTGCTTTTCAGTATTGTTGGAGGTCTAAATAGGACAAAAACAAGTTGATTTTTTAATGGTAACTTTCCCTTAAAGTTTGATGTAACGTCAATTCATGATCCATTGTGTTCCCATTTGGCATGCCATTGTATTTTGTTACATCCTAACCGCTTGATGTTCATTGTTATCATCATTGTAGTGCTTGACTACTTCAAAGGATCTGAACCAAGAGATGAAGAAAATTGCCAAGGATCACGTACAAACGGTAAAGCATACGATTTTTGTTTTTTGTTTCGTTTCTTTTTATTTCGTTTTTAATGAAAGAATATCTACACTGAAAGTATGCACATCCTTTTCCTAACGTCTTGCCTCGACGTCTTACCTCGATGTGTAAAGTCTCAAGTAAAAAAAATCGGAAAGAATGTAGACATGTTATGGTCTAATATTTCATCAATGTGCATACTTTTCACCGATATATTCTCTTCATTCTCACTGTAAATCTTCCTTCCCAGTGGGCAAAAACTTCAAAAGTCTCTCTGGAGGAGTGTTTTTTATCGAAACAGCAGGCAATAGTGCTTGTCATTCCTATAGAAAACACTCCTCCTCATATACTTTTTGAAGATTTTGCCCACTGGGTTGAGCATCTGCAATTTCAATTCTTTAAGGTGGTGAAGAGTTTCAAGTCGTAATCATTACGTTGGCAGTGATTAAGGAGATCGGCATGTGCATAGTTAATTCACTGGAGGGAAACAGCCCTCCTCCTGCAATGATGAGATGAAATCCTCAGTCCACGCCATGAACGAATAAACGAAAGACCAGAAAACTTCTTTCTGATGGAGAGTTGGAGTGTTCATTTGTGGTAACAGCTCTCGCTCGGCGGCAAGAAGAACAAATTTTGTTGTAACTATTGTTTTGCGACAGTAGATGATCGACATCTATTCTTTCGCTATAATTCAGAGACAATACTCCAAAACTACACAGCATTGTTAGAAAGAGTTATGTTGGTAGATTGTGTATATGTAATAATATGCATAGAAGTGAATGCTGAGAACAATGATAACCATCATTCGTGTCTTTCCTTACACTGATCTATTTGATCCATTTGATTTGATCCATCTTATATATAATAGCGAGTGTGCATACCACTTTTATTTTAGAGAGTGATACATTTAGAAAAATTTCACGGTCATTTTCTCACGAGGAGCGCGTAAAACCACGCTGCTGCGAAAGCGTTTTTTCGGTATTTGATTTGTTTACATACCATAGATGGTCGGCTGTTATCCATATATGGAAAGAAACGATAGCAACCGAGTCGTTTAAAATGTAAACAAGAAAATTCTGTTTGTTTTGAAAAGTTGGTACGAACGAAGGAAAATTATAAATAATTGAATTAGTAAATCAAAACGAAAGTCATTGTGTGGAAAGGTAGCTATATTTTTATACTAGCAAGTTAAATTTGCGAAATGGTATTTTGTAGAATGTGAATGTGAATATTTTTCAGGTTTAAGAGGATATACATTCAGTATATATTTTGGTTGGAAAGGGAACGAAATTGGAAAGAGAACGAAACGAAATCGAAAGGGAGAGCGCAGTTTGTAAACAAGTAGGTATAGCTTATAATAACAAAAATGGTTTCAAAGTTGCGAACGTTTTGTCGTGTGTTGTGTTGAGTTTTTTTTAGAAAGAATTATATATTTTTTTCAGGTTTTGAACTGTTATTTAATAGAGAATTTTGGTCGCTGTTTGGTAGGGGCAGGTAAGAATTTTTTAAACTTAATAATTTACTACTTGCTGCGAACATTGTGGATTAAAATAGAAGCATAATTTACATTTTTTATTTTTTAACAGGTTTTATACTGTCTGTTGTGTTGCTCTGATTTGGTAGCTATTATTTACTTTATATTTATCACTCTATCTTATATTAGTGTTTCTTCATCATGTTCAATATTGTAGGAGCTAATAATATTGGCTTTCAAGCAGTTTTTAGGAATGGCCAGTTTGTTTTGCAACAACCTGATCAACAACAAATACGCTCTGTTATACAGCGTAGGTTTGCACATGAAGATGTATCTGCAGCACGCCGTCGCCAATTTCAACTGAATAATTTGGCTGATCAGGAATTAGGTAATGTTGATGATAACATTCAGCAACCAGGTGTTCAACAAGCCATTCCACATGCAGATAATCCTGAAAATATTGCTGAGATTGAACGGCGCAGAATTAATAATGCTGAAAGACGTTTTCAGTATCGTCAAAATGAAGAGCCAGGCGAAAGATTAGCCAGGCAAAATGAAAATGTTCATCGCATGAGAGCAAGGCGGGCTAACCAACGTGAACATCCGCCAATGCATCGTGCTGCTCGACAACAAGGTCATTTGCCGGAGCAACACTATCTTGGTGCCATGGACAATGTTTGTGGGTTTTGTGGTGCCAAGATGTTTGCAGATGAAACTAACTTTAAGTGTTGTCATAATGGTAAGGTTAATCTTGATAATATTTATTATCCTAATGATCTTAGAGATCTTTTAGTTGGTGATAATGCCCAAGCTAAAAACTTTCAAGAAAATATTCGACAGTTTAACAGTTCTGTTGCTTTTGCATCAATGGGTGCAAAATTGGCTGTTCCACCCGGTCGTGGACCACCTGTGTTTCGAATTAATGGACAAGTGTGTCACCGAACAGGTAATTTGCATCCACCGCAAGGTCTCTCTCCATCATATGGTCAACTGTATATTTATGATGGGATGGACGCGTTCAATGAGAGAATGGCAAGACCTGAAAATCGAGATTGCTTGCCTGAAGTGATGCAAACTTTGCAGGACATAATTGTTAGGGAAAGTCCTTATGCAGCAGCTTATAAACACATGGGTGAGGTAGAAGCTGAAGAAATGCAACAAGCCGAAAATGAAAATCGCCCTCCACCTCAGGTCTAACTTCAATTTCTTTTTTGATGCAAATTGCTTATGAGACTTGATGTTGTGTAAATATATATTTTTGAATTACAGGTTACAATGTGCCTCCGAGTTGGTGGTGATCGTCGGCGATACAATTTACCACACCATGATGAAGTAGCTGCTGTTTTTGTTGGTGAAGATGGTGCACCACCGTTAGCCCGTGATATAATGGTTTATCCAAGGAACATGCCCTTGCGTGAAATACCAGTTCATTCACCTCATCTGGATCCAATGGTTTATCCAGTTTTTTTCCCAAGAGGAGAGTTCGGTTGGACTCCTAACATTCCTCATGTAGCAGAGTATGCATCTGGTCGTCGATGTCGCACGACCATGCTGCAGTATTATACTTACAGGTTTGCATTAAGAAATGCTTTTAACCCGATCTTAAAAGGTAAGAAATTACTTCAACAATTTGCTGTTGACAGTTATTGCAAGGTTGAAGCTAATCGTTTGCATTACATTCGAAACAACCAGTCAGCTTTACGTGTTGAACAGTATCAAGGGCTGATTGATCATCTTGCCAACGTGGCGGAAAACCAAAACCTGAATGCAGGCAGACCTATAATATTGCCTTCTTCATTTCAGGGTAGTCCACGAGCCATGCAACAGAATTACCAAGATGCAATGGCTATGGTGACTAAGATGGGAAAACCTGATTTGTTTTGCACTGTTACGTGTAATCCAAAGTGGAGGGAAATTACTGAAAATTTAGAAAATGAACCAGCACATTATCGACCTGATTTGGTTGCACGTGTTTTTAATTTGAAATTAAAAGCCCTTTTAAATGATGTGCTTAAGAATGGTGTTTTAGGGAAAACAATTTCTCATCTATACGTTATTGAATTTCAGAAACGTTCTTTGCCTCATGCACATATTCTAATTCATTTAGCTCAAGAAGATAAGCTTCAAAATGCAGATGACATTGACAGCTTGATATGTGCTGAAATTCCGGATCTTGACGAGGAGCCAGAACTGCACAGTGTTATCAAAACGTGCATGATACATGGGCCCTGTGGAAATAACAACGTTAATGCAGTCTGTATGGGAGATGATGGTAACTGTACCAAGAATTTTCCCAAGCAATTCTGCAATGAAACCCAGATAAATGTTAATGGGTATCCAACCTATCGCAGGAGAGAAGACGGTCGTACTGTGAGGGTTAAAAATGTGGATTTAGATAATCGTTGGGTGGTTCCATACTGTCCGTGGTTGTCAAAGAAATATAACGCACATATAAACTTGGAGGCTTGCACTTCGATTAAAAGCGTTAAATATTTGTTTAAATATGTGTATAAAGGTCATGACAGAGCACATGTTGAAATTAATGAACAATTGCAATATGATGAAATCAAAACCTATTTAGATGCTCGATACGTTAGTGCACCTGAAGCTTTGTGGAGAATATTTGAGTTCTCCATGCATGAAAAGTCGCATGGCATAAAAAGGTTAGCTGTTCATTTACCTAATCTTCAACAGGTTTTTTTTAGACCTGGAGATGAGGAGGCAACTGTTGAAAGGGCTGCTTTAAAGGATACTCATTTAACAGCTTGGTTCAAACTTAATGTGGAAGATCCTGATGCCCGTCAATATTTATACTCCAACATTCCATATCATTACGTTTTTAATGACAAAAACAAGATATGGAAAAAGAGAGCATTAACACATAAACCGATCATTGCACGACTCTACAATGCACGACCATCTGAAGGAGAAAGATTTTTCCTTCGTGTTTTATTACTGCATGTTCCTGGTGCAACATCATTCGAGTATTTGCGTACGTTCAATGACACGATTTTTGATACATTCCGTGAAGCGTGTATAGCCAGAGGTCTTCTTCAAGATGATGAAGAATGGCATAATACATTGGAAGAAGCATCGACTTTTCAAATGCCACAGCAATTGAGGCAACTGTTTGTAACTATTTTGACCCACTGTGAGCCATTGAATCCTCTCCAATTGTGGGATGCGTTCAAAGGCCATTTGTGTGAGGACTACACACGAACACTACCTGTTGAACGAGCTGAACAAAGAGTTTTGGGATATATTGATAATGTCCTAAAACAATTTGGTATGTCTTTAACACTT
The DNA here is from genome assembly GCA_039566895.2 of Turritopsis rubra. Classification (NCBI taxonomy): domain Eukaryota; kingdom Metazoa; phylum Cnidaria; class Hydrozoa; order Anthoathecata; family Oceaniidae; genus Turritopsis; species Turritopsis rubra. Next base: position 9,552 of record JAVEOA010000253.1, read on the forward strand.
TTTAACCTTCCTGAGTTGATCGAGCAGGTTGACGAAGAAGAGGTTGATGTGAATGCTTTCATTGAGCAAGCACATCAGGTAAGGCCTCTGCTAAATGACCAGCAAGTAGCTGTGGCAGATGCAATATTATCTGCTGTTTTTAATGTGCATAATGGTTTGGTACAACCTGATACACTGTTTTATCTAGATGGACCAGCTGGGACAGGTAAAACATTTACATATAACTATATCATTGCAGCCGCTAAAGCCAGAGGTTTGACGGTTGCAACTGCTGCGTTTACTGGAATTGCAGCCACTTTAATTTCTGGTGGCCGTACACTGCATTCATTATTTCGTTTGCCTGTTCCTGTTTTAGAAAGCAGCGTATGTAACGTAACACCAACATCCACACACGGTGAATACTTACGCAGTGTGGACCTGTTTCTCATTGATGAGGCAACAATGGTTTCCACTCACATTTTTCATGCTGTTGATAGATTACTTCGAGATATCTGCGACAGCAATGTGCCTTTTGGCGGAAAGGTATTTTTGTGGGGAGGAGATTTCCGTCAGTGTTTGCCAGTCGTAAAGAAGGCAAAACCAACTGATGTTATTGAGGTTTGTTTAACCAGTTCTGCTTTGTGGGCTTCAGTGTCAAAGTTCTCATTAACTCAAAACATGAGAGCCAGGCCTGATGAACAACAATTTTGTGAGTGGTTATTACAGCTGGGAAATGGGCAATTACCAACCAAACAGGACGAACCTGCTAAAGGTGCGATTGTAATTCCCGAGTGTTGTGTTGTTTCGGAAAACACATCCCTTATTTCGGTAATGTATGATGCGTTGGAACCTCACCAGTATGCCACGACTGCCATTCTGACACCTACCAATGATCAATCCTTAATCATTAATAATGAGGTGTTGGATAGATTGCCTGGAGATGCAGTCTGTTACTACAGCGCCGATGAGGTTGTATGTGATGATGAAGATGAACGGCAGAATTATCCTATTGATTTTCTGAATAGTATCACACCGTCGGGTATGCCTCCACATTGCTTGAGGCTTAAAGTTGGGGCAATAATTATGTTGTTGAGGAACCTTAACATCAAGAAGGGTCTCTGCAATGGGACACGCTTGATTGCTCGGGAACTGTCACGTAATTTAATAAAAGCTGAAGTCCTTACTGGTTCAGCTGTAGGTGAAATAATTTTTATACCTAGATTGGAACTGGCACCTTCTGATTCAGGTATGCCGTTTACTTTGAAACGCAGACAACTTCCAATTCGTTTGGCCTACTCTTTTACTATCAATAAGAGTCAAGGTCAAACATTTGAAAAAATTGGTTTGTTTTTACAGAGGCCGTGTTTTTCACATGGTCAGCTTTATGTCGCTTGCTCCAGGGCGAAAGCCTTTGATAATGTAAAAATCAAAATTGCTGCGACTGGTAAGCAAGGTTACGTTAATGGGAAGCTGTACACACAAAACGTGGTTTTCCCACAAGTGTTGCAGTAAGTTCCTAAGTTTGTATGTTTTGATTTGTATGTTTTGATACAGCAAAGTATAATATAAAATAAAATATAATAATGTTGTACATTAGTGTTATTTTATGTATTGATTTTTACAGTTGTTTTAAAGTCACTGTTTTGTATTACTACAATATTTATGTAGGGAATACTGTTTTGTGGCTCAACTGTAATGTGTGATGTTTTACTAAGTTTGTATGTTTTGATTTGTTTACAGTAAAATATAATATAAAATAAAATATAATATCGTTGTACATTAGTGTTATTTTATGTATTGATTTTTACAGTTGTTTTAAAGTCACTGTTTTGTATTACTACAATATTTATGTAGGAAATACTGTTTTGTGGCTCAACTGTAATGTGTGATGTTTTACCTAAAATTTCTTTGTGTATTCTGTTTTATTTTTTTAGGTGGAGTACAAGACCCATTGACTTACGTTCTCGCCGTGTACTCTGTTACCATGAGTTGTGTATGAAAAAACTTTCATAGACAATTCATGAACCAAAAGTCAGGGCATCTTTATAAAGAAGACTAAAATTTTGTTTTCAATAAATTATTGACATAAAAAAATCATTTTACTTTATATTTACCTCATGTACCATGTATAAAAAAAGCTTTTAAAGACAATTCATGAACCAAAGTTTAATACCTTTCTAGAGATTGAGAATTGACTTGAACTTTTCCTTTTAGTGAAAATAAATAACGTCAAAAAATGTCAGTTTCAAAAAAAACAACCGAGGAGGGTAAATGATTAATTTTATCTTCTTCAACCTTTAAAGTAGCGCAAACCCTTACATATTTCTTACTTATATGTTTCAGCGTTCGACCAATTATCCATTGGGTCAGGTGGTAAGGTTATATCTTTTTCTTTTTAAATAATTTCTAACAGTCTCATTTTGTATTACTAATTTTTCTTTCATCTTGCAGGGGAAGATTTGATGGAGGATGATCAAGGTATTTAGATTAATGATGAGTTACAACTGTTATTAAATTATAGATTATAACGATTAACATAATTCATTCTTTACTCTTAAGTTTAATTTACTTTATTTAATTAATATCTATTTTGTTTCAGAATTAGAGGAAATGATCGCAGAAGGTAATATTCTACTTCTTAGCTATGATTATCACTATGCAAAAATACTGAATTTGACTTAGAATTACTTTTCATTTTATAGAACCAGATGTGGCCGGTAATGATGGTTTGATAGTCCTTTTATACTATTTGTTATATTTTGAGTCTTTATATTGAGTCTTTCCTTTCAGTGGTACAAGTGCAGCAGCAAAGTAAGTATATTTTATCATTTTTTTTATATATGTTTCTTATCTATAAACACGTACTAGAGGTTTCATTACCAGTTTCATTGACATTAACTCTCACGTCTTATCTTTCAGTGGTACAAGTGCAGCCGCAAAGTAAGTGTATTTTAACTATGCTTATACTACGGCTGTTATTGGTTTGTCTTTTGAATAATGATGCCTTTTTTTATAGTGGAAGAACGAAATGTTAATTGTAAGTTTTATCATTTTTTAATGTATGTTTCTTATCTATAAACACGTACTAGAGGTTTCATTACCAGTTTCATTGACATTAACTCTCACGTCTTATCTTTCAGTGGTACAAGTGCAGCCGCAAAGTAAGTGTATTTTAACTATGCTTATACTACGGCTGTTATTGGTTTGTCTTTTGAATAATGACGCCTTTTTTTATAGTGGAAGAACGAAATGTTAATTGTAAGTTTTATCATTTTTTAATGTATGTTTCTTATCTATAAACACGTACTAGAGGTTTCATTACCAGTTTCATTGACATTAACTCTCACGTCTTATCTTTCAGTGGTACAAGTGCAGCCACAAAGTAAGTGTATTTTAACTATGCTTATACTACGGCTGTTATTGGTTTGTCTTTTGAATAATGACGCCTTTTTTTATAGTGGAAGAACGAAATGTTAATTGTAAGTTTTATCATATCATTTTTTAATGTATGTTTCTTATCTATAAACACGTACTAGAGGTTTCATTACCAGTTTCATTGACATTAACTCTCACGTCTTATCTTTCAGTGGTACAAGTGCAGGCTCCTGAGAGAATAAGTAAGTATCTAATGCATTCATGTTTTCTCAACAATAAATTAGTAGTTACTTTTCTTTGTAATATTTGTGTTTTTTTCTCTTTGTAGATAATCTGGATCGCCCACAAAACTGTATGTTTTAATGTTCTTCCTTATCTTTTTTATCTTTCTACTATTCAATTTTGTTCATTGATAGTTAATATTCAACCAATTTCTTTGTAGATACGAGACAAGATTTTCTCCGATACCGGAGTAGGCACCCGGGGCCGAAATCGGCAAAAGCATTCAAAGTGTGGAAGCGGAACGGTGGGAGAGACTGCGATGGTTTCGTTTGGAGGCCGCGAAACCAGAACAGTCCTCCTGCCGTTCCCCATTCGCGTACGATATTTAATATCACAGCGACAAACTCAGTTGTCTATGCATTTAGGTAAACATCTCTAAATGCATTGACAACTGAGGTAGGTATGAAACTATCATACATTTAGTTGAAAGCTGAGATGTTTCTAATGAAAATTTTCTATAAATATTTAGTATAAGTTATTACAGTGACAAAAAAGCAAATTACAATTTTACTATATACTAACACACTGGAAAACTAATGAATTTTCGTAAGTTGTATGATAGTTTCATACCGATACTGTAAAATTCCGCAAAAATTGATTTTAATTTTACAATGTAAGGCCTCCTTACAATTTTATCTTAACATTTATAAGCTGTTGTCTGTAAGAAGCACGTCAAAAACTATGTTTTAATTTACATAAGCCCCGGATCGGAATTTTACAGTATGTTACTATATATTAAAGTTTATTTTAGTTTATTTTAGTTTTTCAGTTAGTTTTAGTTTTTGTTTTGTTTTAGTATTGTTATAAGAATAAATGTTATTGTCAATGATTGGTTCATTCTCATTTGCTTCTCATTAACTCTTATTATTATTCAGACAGATAATGTTTTCAAATTGCAAGTTTGAGTATTTCTATCATTTTTCTTGGAGTTTTAGGTAAAAACAAAACAGTTTAGATAAGTTAGATCTAAATATAGTATTCTATATAGTAACATAACATTAATAATTTATCTACTTTTTTAGTCTTTCTACACTTTCAGTTTGTGTTTATGTTTGACTAAATCGAAACAGTTGAAGAACACTTCACTTAAAATCAAAAGTTAACTTTCCATCACGTGTTTCAATTCCTTTCATTAAAAGGTAAGTTAAAAGTCAAGATAACTATCATAACTGTTTCCATTCTTATAATTTAATTGGATCATATTTTTTATTTAGCATTTTGTTTATGGTTATGGACGACGATGATGATAATTAGATGACGACATGAAGACATGGCCACGAGAAAACGACGATGATGATAATGACTATGGGAACGAAGAAGGATAATAACTTTTGTACATGTAGATCGAATACACGATTGCAGAAATTCAATAATTTACGTCTTTGCCACCGTTTTAGATGTGTGATGTTGTTTAATACCGATTGACCCTTACATATTTACAATATTTTTTATCATTAGTGTATATATGTCCAGAAATGTTCATTCCTCAATAAATTAATATAATATAATTTTGCGCTGTTTTTTTATCTTAATCGATTGAATCCTGAGCAGGTATAATTTTTTATGATTCACATTTGATTCAGGTATCCCGTGCAAAGACAATTCTACGGTTTCACTCAATAGTTGGAAAATGTAACAGAAACATATTTAGGTTGCATTTTTATATTTTTTATCATGGTGCAGTGAACTCATGGGGAAAGTGAACCGTAAAATGTTTTTACACGGGATACTAGTCTATATACTAATAGCGAGTTGTGCATAACAAATTTAGTTCGGTCAGTGTGAATTAAAGGACTGGGAACGAAATGTTCTTACGGAAAATGTTATAATTAAATTTTAGATCGTGCGTAACTGAGTTGTGACTTTAGTGGCGATTAGTATTATAGGAGTAGCGCGACGTCAGTGGGCACATTGCATTGCACCCTAAATAGAACGCGATATTTAAGGGCAAATATCTCGAGAACCAATGAGAATAACTGACGTCACCTTGGGTGCGCGATATTGGCGGTGGGGTGTCGAAAAATTTGGGTCTAAGACTTTTTGGGGACGGGTGTGACGTCATTAGGATCTTTGATCGACGATATCTCCGTAACGGTTAGTCGTACATAGGCGATCCCATACATTTTTTTGATCAACTTTTCGAGCTCTACAACTCAGTGGTACCTATTCTTTTTGATTGTGTGATTTTATTTTTCATCACCGCCATATTGTAAGAGAGAGGGTAAGCACGGGGGTTGGGGTCAGTAACTCAGGGGAAAAGTGAACCGGTAAAATGTTTTGTGATATATAAAAGATATAGCTAAAATCTATGAAATAGGATAAAGTTGCAGGGCTGGACCATAGCAATAATAATGAAAGCAAAAATAAGTTTCAGTCGCAGGTTCATTCAATCAAGAAAAACACATTTTTGAAATAATAAGCATTCATTTGATAGTTATTTATTCATACAATATAATTCCAACATATAATTTGAACGATATTTGATTCTGATTTCAACAACCAGCAATAACAGTAACAGGAGTCAATTGGGTCACCAACAGAGAAGTACATAAAATAAAGAAATAAACAATTTTATTATTATTTCTCAACATGGTAATAATATGAAATGTATTCCTAAAAGATAAACAGCAACAACAGTAATAGTTTACCATCCAGGAAATTATGATTAAATTATAATGTAAACTCAGAAACAACAACAACAACAACAACAACAACAACAACAATTTCCTGTATTTTTCTTAAGAAAAAACCTCCAGAATATTGGAAAATAGTGAGAAAAAAAGACATAAAAAATAAGAAACAACTAGAAACCTTAAGGCTCAAGTTTAAAAATATCTCTAAATTGACGGTTTAGGGGCTGATGTGGCTGGTGTGGGAATACATGGATAGAGCACAAAATGAAAGAAATATTTTAATAACCAGAATCTATCATCTTTCCAAGTTGAAAAATATATAATTTATATCAAATAGTCCTTCTCCCTATCTCACAGTATGAAAAACACCTATGTATGAAATAAAATTTTGACACTGAGGACGAATGTCTCAAAATGAAAACTTTATTGAGTGAGAAAATGGATTTTGAGAAAGTAGTAAGAATTAGTGTCGCGAGCGGCTCAAAAACTGAAAGTTATAACCAAGTTCGGTGATAAAAAATATAGGAAGGCGGCTCAAAGAGTTGTTTCAAAATATGACTTATGAGTTCTGAGCGGCTCTGTCCGAAAAGCTCTATGATGGAGCGCTATCGAGTGTGAAAGAAAGAAGGGAGGAGAACTCTTCAAAAAAGTGTTATAGGGTTATTTTTGGCAAAATTTGGCCTAAGCCGCCCGCTAAATCCGCGCCTGTTACCCATATGGCAAAATGTTCATTGAACAAGAAACATAGTTACTGAAGTAAGAAACAAAGATATTAAATCAGCTACACTATGGAAATGTTCTGAGGGTCAACTTGGAATTAGCTAGCACAGCCTGACCTTGTGTCTCATGCTTGATACATCTCGTCGGACAAAAGATAGTAAATTCTCCGACGGAAAATTCTCCGACGAAAAATTATGTCCAAAATTTATGTCTCAGATTCTTTCTCTACTGTGCATTTTTGATATCTCTCCTCTATTAGATGAACATTTTAACCCGGAGTTTTAAGTCCGTGGGCTTTCATCCGTAGTGGTTGGCTTTTCTGCCCGCTGACTTGCAACTAGGAAGTTGACTTACCGCCAGAGATACGTATAGCATTGTTCTAACTTGTCCAAAGTCACGTGTGCAGTCAGTCGATTGCTCCAAATGGGCTGATACGCTGCTTTAAAAGCACGTTGGAGTGAAGTATCGAAATATGACATGGTCGAGACTCAAACACGGGTATTCACTACACTACCCTGTAAGACAATGAAGAGATTGAGGAGGGCTGAAACATTAGCAACGGCATTGGAGTGAATTTCTTGAATTCGTTGACAGGAGAAATATAATTAGTGTTAATACAACATTTTTTAGACACGAACTTTTATATTCAAATATAGTATATATACTAAGGAAGGAGCCAAAGTGTGGAACAATCTTTCCTTGAAGTGGTGGTCGGTCAATAACAAATTTGTTCCATATTTTCCTTAAACAAACATGATTGACTTGCTGAAATATTTTTACTTCATGAACTCCAAAAAAACAAATTCAAATTTAGCGACTCTGCGGGGGGTCATTATAGAGGTTTCGAAGACTGAGTGCGAAGAATGTTTCTTGGTGGAAAGAATTAAGCCTTAGCTGGAACCAGAAGACGATTTCCAGCAAGTTTTTTCTTTCATGTGATAGTAAAGGGACTGGTGACAGAATAAATTCTGACAAAACTGAATTGGTAGGTTATGCGTTAAAGTCACCGTTTAATATAACATTTTCGTATTCTGAATAATGATCTAATGCATCAGAAAGCTGCGATAAAAATAACTTCCCTTCTAAATATCTATATACTAATAGCGACTGTGCATAACAAATTTAGTTCGGTCAGTGTGAATAAAAGGACTGGGAACGAAATGTTCGTATGGACTGTGATATAGTGACATTTTAGGACGTGCGTAACTGAGTTGTCGAGATATAGGCGATATTAGTATTATAGGAGTAGCGCGACGTCAGAGGGTACATTGCATTGCATCCTAAATAGAACGCGATATTTAAGGGAAAATATCTCGAGAACCAATGGGAATAACTGACGTCACTTTGGGCACGCGATATTGGCGATGGGGTGTCGAAAAATTTGGGTCTTAAACTTTTTGGGGACGGGTGTGACGTCATCAGAATCTTTGATCGTCGATATCTCCGTAACTGTTAGTCGTACACAGGCGATCCCATACATTTTCTTGATCAGGTTTTCGAGCTCTACAGCTTGATGAAATTTATTGTTAGCAATTATGTGATTTTATTTTTCGTCACCTCCATATTGTATGAAAGAGAGCAACCACGAGGGTTGTGAGTAGTAAGTCATGGGGGAAATGAACCTGTAAAATGTTTTTACACGCCTTTACTTTACTTTACTTTACTTTACTTTACGCCTTTATTTTACTTTATTGATAGAAAAATCACGGGATGGTGGTAACTCATGTTGAAAAGGAACCGGTAAAATGTTTTTACCCGGGATACTAGTCTATATACTAATAGCGAGTTGTGCATAACAAATTTAGTTCGGTCAGTGTGAATAAAAGGACTGGGAACGAAATGTTCGTATGGAAAATGTTATAATTAAATTTTAGATCGTGCGTAACTGAGTTGTCGATATATAGGCGATATTAGTATTATAGGAGTAGCGCGACGTCAGTGGGCACATTGCATTGCACCTTAAATAGAATGCGATTTTTAGGGTCAAATATCTCGAGAACCAATGGGAATAACTGACGTCACTTTGGGTGCGCGATATTGGCGATGGGGTGTCGAAAATTTGGACCTAAAACTTTTTGGGGACGGGTGTGACGTCATAAGGATCTTTGATCATCGATATCTCCGTAACGGTTAGTCGTACATAGGCGATCCCATACATTTTCTTGATCAGGTTTTCGAGCTCTACAACTTAGTGATAGTTATTCTTAGCAATTATGTGATTTTATTTTTCGTCATATACTATATATTGAAAGAGGAAGAGCACGGGATGGTGGTAACTCATGGGGAAAGTGAACCGGTAAAATGTTTTTACCCGGGATACTAGTCTATATACTAATAGCGACTGTGCATCCACTTTTTAGTTCGGTCAGTGTGAATAAAAGGACTGGGAACGAAATGTTCGTATGGAAAATGTTATAATTGACATTTTAGGTCGTGCGTAACTGAGTTGTCGAGATATAGGCGATATTAGTATTATAGGAGTAGCGCGACGTCAGTGGGCACATTGCATTGCACCCTAAATAGAATGCGATTTTTAGGGTTAAATATCTCGAGAACCAATAGGAATAATTGACGTCACTTTGGGCGTGCGATATTGGCGATGGAGTGACGAAAGATTTGGGTCTAAAACTTTTTGGGGACGGGTGTGACGTCATCAGAATTTTTGATCGACGATATCTCCGTAACGGTAAGTCGTACACAGGCGATCCCATACATTTTCTTGACCAGCTTTTCGAGCTCTACAACTTAGTGATACTTATTCTTAGCAATTATGTGATCTTACTTTTCGCCACCCCTATATTTTGAAAGAATACGGGTGAAAATCGGGGTGTAACTCATTTAACTCATTGGGGACAAGTGTGACGTCATCTAAAAGTGAATCAATAAAATGTTTTTACCCGGGATACTAGTCTTCTTATACTAATACGCAATCTTGCTTTTTTCTTACCTAACTTTTAAAGAAAGAACGTTAAGTAAAAATTTTCGGGAAGTTCGTCAATGGATGTTTGTTTATGTTTGTTCCGTATTAGGATAGGGCACTCCGGCTTGGTGCTTATAATTGTTTTATGATATAAAATACGTAAGGGAAGACATGATATAGCATATCAGGCGGAGACTTCGAATTGCAATCGAACGTAGCAGCTATTGACAACGAATGTAAAATAGTTGTTTGAAGAAAAAAGAAGCGTTTGTTTACATTTTTTAAGACGAAGTAATAATAAGAAACATGCATAAAAAAGACAATTTTTTTTCACGAAGCATAGTTTTTACATATTTACGACTTATATATAATGTTGAAGGTATAAGACATATCAAACGGCATTTTATCCAGTTTCGGTTTGTTTTTTTAGATTTCCAGAGAAAAGAAAGAAAATTTAGTAGAAACTGTGTTGAGCATGGTATTTTTTAGTACAATGATAGAAAGAAGAAAGTCAAGAAGGTATAAAAGATTAGAGATTTGATTAATCTGTTGGTTTTGGCCGTGAGTAAAATTAGTTAATAGCGATGGCATTTTTTCTAATTGGCGATCTCTCTGTTCCTGGAATTTATAGAGAAAGAAAACTCAGCTTTGAAGAAAGAAACATTCTTCGGAGGTATGATTCTTTTTAAGATTTAGTTAATACCTTATATCTTACATATGTAAATCTGTATATATTCCAAAAGTTAATTCTGCGATGGGTATTGTAGTGTGGGGTGAGTGAGATATTTTACAATTTGTGAATATTTTTATCTGAGAGTTAGTATTGATAATTATGAATCTATTCACCACAAAGTCTGAAAGTATTTTTGGTTGACTATAAAGTTAGAAAGTGGAAAGAATTAAGAATTGGTTAGGATTCAGAAGTCGAAAAAATACAGCCTTTTATTTAATTTTTTTTATTTTATTAATTTTTTTTGTAGCAAGTTGTTTGAGGGACATGGAACTATGACGTCATTATCATGACGTTAAAATGTATTGCCGACAACATGTCGGTCACAATTGAATTTGTGTACATTTTTTCGATGGGCTTAATATATATGACATTAAACGCATAATTATTGCGTTAATTGTTGCCGTTTTGGGCCCATATTGGCTTTGAGTTATGGCTCAAATTGATTTCTTCAGTAAAACTTTCCATTAAATATGATTCGACGTAAACATGTAATAACATTTTTAACAGACAAACTTCTTCCACGTTCTGTGATTTCTATTTTTGGCGACAAAGAAAGGAGAAATCAATAGTTTTACCTCAATACACGGGGTTATAAAATGCTTAGTATGGCGGGTAAAATATTTATAAATCGATGAAAGATTTTGAGGCGGCGTTTTGGACTGCGTTTTTGTATTTCATAGAGTTATTATCAAATGGTTAGCATAGCGTGTAAAAACATTTTATTGGGAAAGATGTAAAAAATTTTTACACGGTATACTAGTCGGTTCTAAATATCGACACTTTCTTTGCCGTTTCCTCAACGCATTCCCATAAATTCGATCTGTAATTGGTTTGCTTAAGAAAATGGGTTTTAAAAATGGCGTGAAAGTTCCGTTTTTTGGATAACGTTTTTAAACGTGGAGTGGAAGTGAAGTGAAGAAGACAGAATTTTACTTCAAGGTCATAAAATCCTTTGATTTAATTTATTTGCAAGTATTCTGATAGATTTGTGTAAACTTTCTGATGATGATGATGGACTGTCCATAAATAAAAAAGTGAAAGGAGCACAGCTTCGCCACTAGAAGAGAAGAGTAGGGTATATAATATTTGTTTGCTTTGATGTGTTAATGTGTGTTTTATGTTCATTTCAACATAATTTAGTTTATTTAAATTAGTAGAGGGGAATTTCCATTTTTAAATTCATTCTACTGTGCCTAAACCACCAGAAATTTTAGGATCATTTTAATTTGTGGATATTTTTGTTTTGAAACCTTTCATTTTGCATTTTGACTGAAATATGATCATTTCAAGATTCTAAATGTGCTAAAAAAGACTAAAATACCTTAAAATTTATTTTGACGAGTCCAAAACTACAAACTGTATTTTTTTCCATTTTCCTGATAATTTTTCTGACATTAATTTTTGAGAATCAAGATTTTTCTAAAAATTTTGCAAACTTTTTTTTTCTCATGAATTTTGCAGCATTTTAATTTTGTGGATTATAGTTCTCCATCAAATTATGAAAATTTCATGCCATGAAAATTTCTTGCTGAAGTAGGTTAGTAAATATTTTTTCTAATTTTTCAATAATTTTGGATAGATTCTATTTTGATGATGATGATGATGATTTTTTTTTTAATTAGTTTTAACTTATGTTCATAACTCTTAACAGTTTTATAAAGTGGGTTAAAATAGTTATTTACCTACTTAATTGAAGTAATGTAAAGTTGTGTCAAAGGTTAGTCTTATACAATGATAAAAAATATACACTGCTGTTACATATTCACTTTCCCCAAATGCAAAAATCTCTCTCGTTTTGGAGCATAATTTCCCATTAATTTTTTTATTTATTTATTCATTAATTTTACAGGTAGTAGTAAACAATGATGTGGACCTACTATATGACCTACATTGACTTTTATGGATGACCAGCTTACACGAGAAAATGTTGGAAATGAGGAAATGAGGAGGAAATGTTTGTTTTCGTTGGTCAGCGTGGAAAGCAGCTGATCTTTTATTTCCGTTTGTACATTCGTATGTACGTACCTTGTCAACAGCTGTAGGCCGATTCCGCAAAACATTGGAATAGAGGCTGTCCACAAACCGTGGTTAATGTATGAATGGTAAACCACAACTTATATAAAGTAATTTAATTATTGTGAGTGTGGCCTAAAATACAGAAAACGTGCAATCCTAATTTGTGTTCCAGAGAACGGCACAGCACTCAAGGTAAGAAAATTCTTACTGCTTTTTTTATAATGACATTGATTTTGTGAGAAACTGTTCGATCGCATTTTCGATTTTTATTCCCTCCTCTTCTGTCCCTCCTCTCCCCTTTTTTGTGCCCTTTTAAGTGTGTGACACACTTAAAATTTCACATATTCCCTGTTGATTAAAATACAAATACACAAAATATTTCCTGGGTGTCTAAAAACAGGTAGCTATATAGTGTTCTTTTAGCTATATAAACTAACTTCACACCCACACCACACACATATGGAGTAGAGAGTGATAGTGCCAGCCCCTGATTGTGGTGTACTTTTAAAAATTGTTTTTTTAAAAATTGTTGGGTGGTGTCCTGTCTTGTGTTAACTTAAAGACTTGTTTACTCTCCTAATTTATTTTAAATACAAAAAAACCTTTTAATGAAAATTTACATAGTGGATAATGATGGTTGTTGGGAGAAGACAAAAATTAAACTAATATTTACAGTCAAATAAATCAAAGAAAATAATTGATATTGACATGAAACTTGATATTGGGTAATCTCTTTCCCGTGAAGGAGTGTAAGCCGCCAATCTTTTCTTTTTTTTTTGAAAGTTTTTGTTGTTTTGACTGTATCAACCGATTCGTTTATGCACTAAAAATTCCATTTTTTCCTAATACGCTCTTATAAATTTCACCCACAAAAATATGACAGTGATGGAGTTTCTTGAACTTGTCAGAGCAAATCCGAGAATAAAAGACTTTTTATCATTTTATTTTGATAAAAATGATCTAAAAGAAAGAACGAAACTTTACATTTCCACTTAAGATTGTTAGCTTTTCCTATCAAATCGTGTTGAAGACAATGACTTCATGTAACAGACTTTACAAATCATTTGCATTTTTATGTAAAAATTCATTCCTTCTTTCAGGCTTTACTGTATATATACCAAATATGTACTTTAAGGTGGTAAGAAAATTTCACTGGACAAAAATGGATTTCACGTATTCCCAAAATTAAATTCTTGTGAAAGGAAAGAATACTATTTGCATCGATGTCTGTCAACATATACATGGTAATGTTTAATTTTAAAAAAATATGAAGACTTATTATTTGCGAAATTAACAAAATTAAATTCCTGGGAAAAGTTTATCTCAATTCGCGAAATTAAATTTGCATAATATAAGATAATCGTTCCAGGGAGTGAACTGCAACTAAGCTGAATATTCCTACAACACTTCCTTTTGACCTCAAATTTGTGAATTTTTGCCCATTAACTTTTGGGAGATTATCAAAATATGGGATTTTGCAGAATTTCTTTTTATATTAATCAATTTATATTGTTTTTCAGGTTAAAATGAAAACAAAATCACATTAATTCTTCCCACTAAAATTTATAAAAATCCTTGTGAAAATTAGTTAGAAATTCATCACTAGTGGATCTGAGATTGTATAACATTTATATAATTTATTTTTAGGTCCTTTGTTAGTGGCCTCATCTCGTATCTGCTGCCAGAACTCATCCTCAAAAGTTGACCTTGTCAGAATTACCTGGACTTGTCCGAAGTCTTTGAACTTGTCGTCCTATCTGAACTTGACCAGATTTTTAACTTTCAGATATTTCCAAAAAATTATTTCCATTGCTCAATTTTGCATAGCTATATTCTTCAGTTGTCTTCATATATTCTTCAGTTTTTACTTTGGCACATATTTTGTTACATGGTACTTAACATTTTTTTTATAATAAATTGAGTTCATAATGCATGACGAGAAATTGTATTCAATACTCCAGTATAAGGATTTCAGGTTAAAAATCGACAGTTATAAAGGATATCAGATTTGGAATAGAATTCTTTGTTTGGCCCAAATTTTCTTTCTAAATGTAGTTCTTGCCGCCGCAGGAGAAAGGCTGTGAAGTTTAGTAAATACACGTGGAATGTTATCTGAAGTGTTCTAGTTTTCCTTCGTAATATGTACTACTTTTCTGGTATGCCCAACTGCGCTGACCTTCAGGCCCCAGGGCCTCTTGTTTTTCTTCAGCTAACTACTGCTTGACGAAAATGGCACTAATGCGCTTCTGTGAGATTCCCTCCTTGCTCTTCTTTCACATCTTTTTCTCTTATAAGAAATATTTACTTCAGTGAATGAGGTTGCAGCATAAACATTGAATATACTTAGGAGAGAAAGTGGTTGATGAATGTTTGATGTGGTATATGTGTGTAAATAAAAGGTGTGAATTAAAAAGGTATCTAATAATATAAGGTGTTCACCCCGGAATTGTGTCATATGTTTGAGAGTGTATGTATGTATATGTGTATGTATGTATATGTGTGTGTATGTATGTATGTATGCGTGTGTATGTATGTGTGTGTATGTATATGTGTGTATGTATATGTGTGCATGTGCATGTGTGGGAGTGTGGTGCATTTATAAGTGAATGGTGAATTATTTTTGTCGTGTGTCACGTCCTCGTTTTTATAATGTTGTTTATGTTAACTGGTGTGCGTGGATAATTGTCGTTTGGCAATGTCTATGTTGTGGTTTGGCTAAGTTGTGTCTGCAGTTAATGTAGTTAATTGTTAATGTAGTTAAGTGTGCCAAAAAGGGAGACCTTTTTAATTTTTCATTAAAACATAAAAAATATTAACAGGGAAATCGGTTTTAAAGTCATTAACTTTTATTTGTGTAGTGAAAATGATGTCTCCTAATAAAATTTGTTGTTGCTGTCCCTGTTCTTGATGTTTTATGGCGGGCGAATTATATCTAATTTTGCTTTGTAATTATATTTAATTTCATGAAAAATGACCCAAACAGATCTTGGTTCATTTTGTTTTGTTTATCTTTCCCTGGACTATCCATCGGCTCATCATTTACCAAAAAAACCTCTCTTAGGAAAGATTCCTTCTTTTATATATGTCACTTTATACAACAACAAATGATAATAACATTAGTTTCCTCAAATAATTATTTTTGATGGCAATACACGAAATTTTTCTAGAAGATTTACATTTTACATTTGTATTAGCACTGATGATGGTTTTTAACCGAAAAGGTCTTGCTTATTTTTAAAATATGTTGTTTTAAATCGTTTAACTATATAATGCGAAGTTATAAAATGGTAAACGAAATGAATAAACAAATATGTTATAAGTAGCAAAGTATGCTTTAGATTCTCTTCGAATTATCACTATATACGTATGTTTTCTTTGTGAAATGAATTATACACGATATCTACGTCAAAGTTTCTTCGAAAAGCATGCTAAGTAACGGGAAAAAAGAAGATTAGATTATGAAAAGATTACCATCATACAAATTTTGTTAAACAACAATTTCACATTTTTTTTTATGCATTCCACTTTCCCTCAGTTTTTTACCCTTTTATATTAATTCTCTTAAACGTTCTTCTTGTGTGCAAATTTTGACTTTCCACGTGACGTATATATATTGTTTACAAAATCCTGTGTCCTTTTCTCAATCACTGTTGGATATTTCAACATAAAATATATGATACGTATATCAATTTTATTCAAACAAGCACAAACTTATTGAGTAAATGAATTTTATACCACATTCATGTTTCCAAGAAACCAAGGGGAGGCATCACGACAATAAAATAACAACGATTGCCCAGAAGGGTCATTCTGCGCGCTCTTCACGAAACAGTGCGCGTTTCCCTACCATTATTCTCCGCGCTATTCTTCAAGAAACAGTTAATCTAAAATCATATCCAAATATGTATTATTCTAAGAACAAAGGTTGCTCGTCATTGTCATTGCACCAAGTGGCGTCAAAAGTCTACATCTGTAATACTTTTCTTGTACACCTTTTCTGACAAGCTTTTCCAAATACCGTAATCTCCTGGGTTCAGATCTGGGCTCAGATGTTGGGTGGCCACATATCAGGTTTAATAAAATCCGGAAGGTTATCTTCCAAATAAGCCAATGTATCTTTAGCTGTATGAACACTGGCACCATCTTGCCGAAAAGCGAAATATCCGTCTGAAGCTATTTCGGGGATCATCTTGCTTAATATCCCCATAGATTTTGGCGCCTTGGTCAACAAAAAATAGGGAATTCTTGCCTAACTGTGATACTCCAACTGATACCATTATTCTTTTGGGAAATGTACTTCTGGTTGTGTTTTGAGAATTTCTTGGATCAACATTAAAGATTTCTTCATCTGTAAAAAAGGTGTGTTGATGAAGTCGGTCTTTAGTTATTTTCTGAAGAAGTTTGGTAGCTCGTTTTACTCACCAATAACTACAATTTAACTACAATACAATTTATAGTACGCCTTTCCCGAATTCATGTTTATATGTCGCTTCCTGACTCAGTTGTCCATACGGGCCTCGTTTTGATGCTTTACATTGTTTCACGATAATTATTCAGTTATATAATTTCCTCATTTTAGCAAATCGCAGTGGGACAATTTTCGTTCATTTTCAACACAGAATCGAGGACTGTATGGACAACTGAGCCAGGAAGCGACATATAAACATGAATTCGGGAAAGGCGAACTATAAATTGTTTCTATTTTCTCCGTCCACCAATTTATCGAATAAAACATAGGGCGATTATATGTTTATTTCAGACGGGCGTTAATTACCACTATGAATTCAATTATAAAGTCATGCCAACATATCTGACCTCATTTTTAAGTTTGTTTTTAATGATTTTATAATTTTGTTACTTACTAATATCCTCTATGTTATTCCTGGGAGAATAGCTAAAAAGCAAATTTGATATTGAAAACGAGGCAGAACGTTGTAACAGAGAACGCCGGGAAAGATCGGAAAAGCGGATTAACAGACTAGATTATATTTCTAGAAAAAATCCGCCATAAGAACCACCTTCAAATATTTCAGAAATAAAATCTCGGCATCAATAGCTGTTTTTATGCTGGTACTACTGAATGAATTGAACTACTTGGTAGTTAACTTAAAAACTAGCTACCTACACTACTTTGCAAAACTCCTGCCTTTTAGGAGAAACCCTCTAGGGTCGAGTGAACAACGAAACCCTAGAGGGTTTTTTGTTTTACCTGCAGCAGCGGACTGCCACAGGAGCCAAACGCGGCGAGCGTACAGTTGATGTCTTATCCTGAGCTCTATTGTATAAGACATCAACTTACTCACCGCTTCAATTTACCACATAGGCTTCTGCAGCTATACCCAAACTCATCTACATATTTGATTCTACTTGTGGTGTGTATACGTACAGGTATTTTTTATCGCATGTTAACTTTTCTTTCATCATTTTTTTTAACAATTAGTGGATTCGTTGATGAATTATTGAACAGAACATGAAAAATGTATCAGGGAATTCCCCTAAATCATTTAACCGAAACAACATACTCAGGTAGCGGCTCCGAACACGGTCCAGCACATTTACCACATGATCTGATGATAGAACTGAAGAGATCTCTGATTGCGCCAGAAGATATATATATATATTATATATACGCTATATCGAGCAGACATATCAATTGATATTCTCAGTTGGTCTCAGGTGTCTAAAGCCGGATCTCCACTAGGCGGAAAATGTCGCGGCGGGCGACATTTTCCGCCTCGACATTTTCCGCCGCTACATCATAATGTATCTCCACTTGAATACTTGAAGCGCGCGTAAATCCAAAAATCAAAACAAACAAAGATGGAGGAGGCAAGAAACAAAAAGTTGAAGTTACTTTTATTATTGAGACGTCGTGCTTTCTTATCCCACCATTACTATTTACGAAGAAAAAAAAAATCAACTTCTAAAAGAAGATTTTGGGTGAGGAATATATACTTACAGAGAGAAACTAAAGGGGAGTTTCACTCTCTTGTAAAAGAAATGAAACTTTCTGATCATGAGCTTTTCTTCAAAAGTTTTAGAATGTCTCCAAGAACGTTTGAGAAACTTTTGAAATTAGTTGGACCCACCATTAAGAAACAAACAACTCAACTCAGAAACCCTATTTCTACAGATGAAAGACTGGCTGTAACATTGCGTTTTTTAACAACTGGTGATGCACAAGCTACAATTGCTAGAAGCTACAGGATGAGCCCTGAAACAGTCGGCAGAATCATAGGTGAAACTTGTGAAGCCATTTGGACCAACTTATCTGATTATATTAAACCTCCTTCCAGTCCTCAAGAATGGCACCAAATTGCTTTGGAATTCCAAAATCGTTGGAACTTTCCAAATGCACTTGGTGCTATAGATGGAAAGCATGTTGTCATGTTTGCTCCAGCAAATTCAGGCTCTAGTTACTTTAACTATAAACGTACACACAGTATTGTACTTTTAGCAATATCCGACGCAAAGTACAAATTCATTCTTGTTGATATTGGAGATTCAGGTAGACAGAGTGACGGGAGTGTTTATAACAACAGCTACCTTGGTTATGCTATTGAAAACAATTCATTGAACATACCGGTAGATAATCAGTTACCTAACAGCAATAAAATTTTACCATACGTTTTTGTTGCTGATGATGCATTCAGTCTTAAAAGGCACATGATGAAGCCTTATCCTTCAACGCATTTACCTGTTTCGAAGCTTATTTTCAATTATCGTCTTAGTCGTGCTAGAAGAATCATTGAAAATACATTTGGGATTGCCGCCAGTAGATTTAGAATTTTTCACCGACCAATTGTAGCAGGAGTAGAAAAAGTAAAAAAAATCACCAAAGCTGTTGTAGTTCTTCATAATTTTTTGATGACTGAAAATCACTTACATGACAATTATGATTACTGCCCCATCAACTATGTTGATACTGAAGGTCCAAATGGTTATCGTCTTGGCGATTGGAGAAATGAAATTCAAAATATTACTGGCCTAGAATCTCTTGATAGGGGAAACTGTTCAAATAACTATACTCAGGATGCAAAGAAAATAAGAGACTCTTTCAAAGAATATTTTTGCAATGAGGGTGCAGTTGATTGGCAATTAAACACAGTCAAAAGGTGCTGAAATCATTTCTGAAAACTTGCTTAATTTGAGCCATCTAGATTCTTTTGTAATTTTATATAGTATTTTGAACTAAATTGTCAATTTTCTACTATCTATAAATATGTAAGACAACAAAAAAGATATAGAAAAAAATAACAAGATTTTAGAGTGTTAAGAACAATGTCTCTATCATTTGTTTTTCTATTTCCTTTACACCCTTGGGTTTATATTAATCAATAAAATGTGCTATTAGTAAAGTAAAATACTTCTCTTATAAGTATAGTAAACATAATATAAAAACAACTTCAAACTTCTAGAAGAATATACAATCCAAATGAAGCAGTACAACTGTACGTAGCAAATAATACACGCTTTTTTTTACAAGAATGAAAGAAATCCGAGCAGGTTCCTAAGGCTTAACTATTCTTAAGATATTCTTATTTCCATTATTTCATTGCTGATTCTTTCAACTATATATACACTTTGCATGTCAAATATTTAAGTTAATTCCAAAAGCAGCTTGGGAAATATTCTTAACATTATTCTTAAATTTTTGAAAATTTTTAGCCTAATATTCTTCTAAAAGATATTCTTATAAAAAAAAGTGTGTACTAGAAAATAAAATATAATAAAATGCTAAGTAGCAAGCAAGTCAATTTTGGTTCAATATGATGATTACTGTAAAGATAAATTCAACTTAAGTCCTCTGTGTCAAACTCAATGTGATATAGCAGTTCATTGATCTTGATTCTTGCTAGCCGCATCTTTTTTTTTGGAAATTCTTGCAGAATGGGAATGAGGCTATTGCAAAATGAAGTTACTTCGTCTATTTTAGTAGCAGCTTGAGTGTTTTCAAGAGATGAAATAATCTTATCATCAATTTTCTGCATATGCTTTAAAAAAGGGTCATCAATTGCAATAAGTCCTCCAGTACTAGCTTTTCGTTTCTTCCTCGCATCTTGAGCTGGTGGACATGGCAGTGGAGGCGGAGAAGAAAGAGAGTTATCCATACTGGAATAACTAGAGCTTTCAGTTATTGGTGAAGGGGATGGTGTTTCTTGAATAGTAGATATATTGCTTTCAGTTTGGTGATTACTTGTACGTTCATGGAGAAATTGCATTTCGTAGAAGTACTTGCAGGTTGGCAAGGTTGCATAGCCAGCACCAGAACGAGTCAGTGCCTTTCTTCTGTCCAAACACCGTTTAAGGTTATCTTTTAGGTTCTTAAGGGTCTTCTGGAGAGTCAAAACTTAAAATAGAGAAAAAAGAGGAATATGTGTTAAACAAAATTAATATTATAACTACAGTATAAACAAACTTCGAGTTTCACTTACCATCTGTATTGAATAACAGGGAAAGTTGATTCCATGCATTAATTTTGGCAGTTCTATCTTTGTATAAACTGTTGTTGGTATCCCATAAACATTTGTAGTTTTGAATTGCTTCTAGGAATAATTCTTTACTAAAAATATTGTTGTTATTATTATCCTCGATGTTATCACCAGCAGCAGAAGCAACAACGTCTCTACTATTACCTCCTCTAGGCAGAAAATTCTGTAATTCTTCTTCATTTATCGTACTAATATCAAAATTTGTAATTCCAGTCTGCTGGAACACGTTTTGATGTGACGCCATTTTGTAACCTCCGAAGAGTGTTTTGTTTATATTTTTCTGTTATTTGATTGGCTCATTTTGATGCGATTTGACGAAAAGTAGAAACCATTTCTACTTTTCGCGACTCGACATTTTCCGCCACTACTTCATAATTGTTGCGCAATAAACACTATTGCGCATGTGGAGCATCTCAAAATGTCGCCCGCCGCGACATTTTCCGCCTAGTGGAGATCCGGCTTAAGGAGGGTTTGTGAACGATAGGTGCACATTATATGAAAATATCCTGATTGCTTATTACAACTTTTATAAAACAGAAATTCATTAAAATTTATAAAACTATAAATTCTCATAACAATGAAGATCTTAATCTGGAAAGGAAATTGTATTTTATCCCAATAACTCCAATCCACCAGCATGGAGATTTGAACCATGACTTCTACTAACGTTGAAATCGCAAAGAATGAGAATGTAACGACCTCCTCGTCAAGAAACTTTAAGAGAACTGAACGTGAAAAGAAACACTGGTTTCCACTGAATAAATCGAAAATCTATTGAGGAAAAAAAATGATATAAATTTTTTTGTTTTTCTAAAACTGGTGTGGAATATAAACATCGTAAATTTAGCTAAAATAAATGTCTTAAGAGAAATTATTTGCTGCACAAATTCTTCGGGAAATTAAATAGAGGCAAAATATACATAAACGAGCACATCCTATGATCGCTTATTGGTAGATTTCAAAGTTACTAAGAATAACTCTAAAAATT
>JAVEOA010000254.1:0-56474 GCA_039566895.2 Turritopsis rubra
AAAGAAGAATTTTTCAAAGTTGCGTTCACCTTTCTTGAAACTCGATTGATAATTGCATACCTTATTCGCCCTTTTTTTTTCGCCTGCCCTTAATGGCACTAATTTTCATAAATTGGCGTTAAAAGAGCAGGCATTGGATATTTTGTCTGTGAGAGTTTGATCGTGAATCTTTCAAAAATAATGCCAATAAAGACTGACGTAAAAGGGGACGGTAAGTTTGGACCGGTGTAAAGGGCCAATAAGGAATCAGGTTTGAGAGATTTTAAATAGGCGCATAACTGATTTACCCATTGGTGTTAAACAATGTGTTATCACCAAGACTTTGCGAAGTAGTCGAACCGAATGTTCCTTCGAGTGCGATATTGACACTAGCACCAGCTGCCACTTGTCTGACAGTTAATGATACTTGGTAATCGTCACCTGGATTGAAAAACTTTTCATTTACTGGCCAAAATACCAAGCCAAAATAGAAGGGAAAATAGGTGGAAAAACGACAGAAAATTGTCAAAGTCTTCAAAGGGAGCGATGGGTTGTTTAGATGACTTTTTTATCATAATTACACTATCGATTATATATATTATATATATATATATAAAACCGAAAAAAACAAAAGTTTGTTTCACAATATTTCGATTTATTAAAAATCTTTGTCACAATATATAATTCAACACAAATCAGTACTGACTCTAATGTTTTATATATATAGCGAAAGTCATTGCCATGCACACATTTGTTCGGAGAGGCGATCTCAGCAGAACGGGACGCGATAATTTCGCTGTCAGAGAGGTTAAAAAGGAGACAAGCGAACAATAAATGCATGTATATGCGAGTGAGCAGCCCGTGTAATAACGCATGTATATGCGAGTGAGCAGCCCGTGTAATAACGCATGTATATGGGAGTGAGCAGCCCGCGTAATAACGCATGGACAATTCGTTCGAGGCAATGTCTGCTAAATCACGAGTGGCGTATTATGATCATCTCGTACAAAAATATACCATTTAATGAAATATGAGTATGTTTGCAAAATTGACAATCTTCATTCTATCGAAACACAACTTTTAGCTGACGTATTTTTAAATTTGCTGACAATTCGTTATGAGTCAAAGAATTCGTGCATATTGAGAATCAAGCGATTTGTTTTGGCAATTTGTTAATGATGACGAACATTATTGGCACTTATAAGTGTATTAAGCTGAAAGGACGCGATCATTAGTTGTCTTATATCTTAATTTTTCAAAGAACGAGGTATGGCGTAACTATGACCTCGTTAACCCAGTCAGAAATAAGAACGTTTTCACCATAAACAAGTAAAGAGATCGCAGAAACAATTATCAAAGGAGATCTGGCTGGAAATGTAGGTTGGAAATTCTCACAATCACGGAAGTGTTAGCTGCATAAGAAATTGGTGATGTTGTTGATAACATAACATGCTCTAACATACATATTGTGTACAATTTCACGTTTATACTGATAACTACAGCAAATTATTTCTACAAACAGAAACAGATAAATATAAAAGTCAAAACTCCAGGCTAGAGTCCAAGTAAGGGAGAGGGTGTCACGTCAGTGCGAGCATAAAATACTTCATTGCGTATGACTCTGGCGCCAAAGACTTTATGTCATCCAAGTTCTTAGAATAACTGGTTAGAAAATGATTTTTGTTCACATTTATGGTGCACATCATCAACTGATTCTTTTCAAATCTTTTATATTTTTCAGCAGTTTTCATGGAGTGTTAGACATTAGTAAATGACAGTCACGTAACAATAATATCGGTGCACAAAACTGAGAAAATGGCTGATTGAACATCTAAAAACCTCTCCTTTTGTTTCTGTTACTAATTTCCTAACCAGTTACCTCTGAACTTTGATGTCATATATTTTGTTCGTCCGCCTTCTTCTTAACGACCACACTCATACTCGGAGAATTAAGTAGGAGCCTTCCTGGCCATAATATATTTCATGTCAGTCAGTGTCATGCGCATTTGTTCTGTTATAATTTCCTGATTCAGGCCGATTTAAATTTTGAAAACTTACCAGCCGTCGAATGAAGTGTTACAAGTAATACGAACAAGCATAATGCCATAACAGACATTTTGTTATTCTAAATACACAAATTATTTCCGTAAAAAAATGTATTCTGATCTCGCCAAATCAAAAAATATACTCTTAATTATGAAAATAAGTCATCAACGTTTTATAAATACATCGATTCATCTCGTAAACATCTCAATTATGGCATATCTAATCCCCTTGACACACTGTAAGGATTATGACATATCTAATCCCCTTGACACACTGTAAGGATTTTATTCACTCTCATTTTTATTTCCTTTCTATTTCGCTTTTTTTTTATTTTGATGGGGAAGTCAAAGTGAAGCAATTAAATGTCGAAGGGATTGCAGTGGTTTTGGAAGTTCCTTTCATTTACGTAACAAGTCTCTAGTCATTTACTCGTGGTGTAAATGGGCCGTATAAAAGTTAATCAAAAAAATGAGGTTTCAGCAACAACTTTAATAAAAGTGTTTTAAAATCTCGTTGTTTCATTTCGGAAATTAAAAGAAGCAAGAAGTTTTATAGGTTAACTTCCGTTCAACGTTGTTGCAATCCTTTCTGCGTGTATAAATGTATTTCTTTGAATTTCTTCAACACTGCAGCTATTTTTAAAGTCATTTCGCTGTGATTGGTTCAATTTGAAAGTTGACTTTCAGACCAATGGCGCGCACGCGTGTAGTGTCAATACTACAATGTTCTTTTTCTCCATCCTCGCGGAAAATATTATGAATGGAAATGAGCCTTTAAAACCGTGTTGTTGCCTGCTGTTTGCTAATTACCAAGCTAAATCGAAACAGCGTAATTTCTTTTGATTAGTCAACAGAGTTATGTGTCCGCTTTTATCCCGTGTTTCCAATCTTTTGATCGTCTAAATTATTCATAATTGTACTGATCACCTTTATGAACAGAAACACAGGACACTCTTAATCTTTCATTGAAACCATACACTCTTTCTTGTGAGACCATGTTCACGCGTTGCGGATACATTCCATTCCGGAATGGTTTCATTTCGGAAGGTGCTGTTCACATATGCTGTCTGTTGTATTGGATTGTATCGTTCACACATATTCGAACTCTATGTTCCTCTTGACTTGTTAACTCAAAACAAAGACATATATTATTTTGTAATTTACGTTCGGGTTATCATGATAAAAGTAATAAATAATGTGAACTTTAAAACGATACATCTGTCACATGTTGCGGATAGAACTATTGGAACGAAATCATTGCGAAATCATTGTTAAACAAGAGCCCTTAGGGCTTAAGGTCAGCGCACTTAAAATGTTGATTTCCCCTAAACAGCGGTTGTTCGATGGGCGGGAACATACACTTTATGCTTATTTTATAAGCATAGTGAAATTTCGTTGAGGGTGAAGTATGTGGTTTACCAAAAATAAGTATGAAATATTCTTAACGAATTCTTATATTTCAGAATAAGATTCCGTGACAATGTCACGTACACGATAACAATAATTATGCAGACAGCTTTATGTTTGATATTAAGATTGATTTTCCCGTTTTTGAATATATTTATTTGTGCATTTACTGTATCTGTTTTTCACCATGGTCTGTTATTCTTACGAAACTCACCCTGGGAATATTCTTACAAATTAGGCGATTTTTACTCTGACATTCTTATAGAAGCTATTCTTATTAAAAAAGCGTGTATTAGTAATCAGAGACAATACCAGAACGATGAGTATTAAAATAGACAGGGTTTTTTCTTACACTTTTTTGCCGCCACTTTTGTCTTATCTAAACTAAATCTGAAGAGTCAAAAGATTAAACGTACGTGAGAAGTTCAGTGCAACTTTTTCAGAAATCTCTCAGTCAAAAATACAAGACAAAAACTTTGGTGTTATCGAATTAATGTTCACGGAGTTATTTGACTCGATTATTCAACATTTTCATGATAATAAGTGGGGATTCACGAAAGCAAAAGCACTAAATGTTCTTCTAACAATATGCTCATCATAACGAAGTTCTTTGTAATATACAGATAAAAACAAACCTTTCAAAATAAATACGATAGTACCAACTTAAGACAAATTTAAATAAACTTTCGTTGAAACCGTTGATTGCACCGTCAAAAGGCAATTCTTTGGTACTACATGAAGCAAAATGAAAAGAAAACAGAAGATTTTTCATGAAGATAATCAAGAATATAACCATAATAAAGTTTTTTAAATGTTAATGGAAACACAAAACAGTTATCTTAGTAGGATTTTTGAAAAAATCTCAAACAAAATCCAACTTCTAAATCAAACAAAACTTCTATTTCATAAATACAACAGAAGATTTTTCACACAATGTGTTCAAGAAAGAATATGTGCATATATGAGTGAAATAATGCAGGAGCTATTCATATATGAAAACTATAGACTATACTAGAAATATATACAAGGATGACATGACATATACAAGTCTACCCAACAGCTTCTATAGTTATCGTATTGCGCTTTCCACAAACTACTTTTATAGACTTCAATGCCATAATCTTCTCCATTAAAAGTACTTTGTCTGTTTTAAATGATATTGGATTAACTGGTTTTACATAAGGAATGATCTGTTTGGCATCAAATGTGTATACTTCACTGCCAATTTCTGAAGCTGCAACTCTAACAAGAACCTGCTCCTCCATTTTATCTTTCCGATTCATGGATTTGCAATGAACGCATACAACGAACTTGTCTGTCACAGCTGCAGTAGTACGATCACACAGTGTGCACTTCAAAGAGTACAAAATCTCAGTAACAGCATCAAATTCTCCAATCAATATTGGCTCGTCATAATCTTCATGCATAACTTCAATATTTGGAGCTTCTTCATCAACTATTTCCACTCTCGTTTCAGAACATGTTGTTAAATAGACTTCACCACCAAACTCTTTAACCAGAAGATTGTGAAATTTCAGATATTCATGTTTATTTTCAATGAGATTTTTAAGAAAATGAATTCATTCATCCCAGGCTGTGAATGAAATTACACCACTGCCATTCAACAAATACATTTGATTCAAGACACAGGCATTCCTGGAACCACCAACAAGGACAGTTTTTTCAATAGCATGTTTAATGTCCAACTTTGCTTTCAAAGAAATTATTGTGCCTGGGACTAAATCAGTTGTCAGATTAGTATACCGTATTTCCTCTAATAAACGCCGCGGCGTTTATTACAAATTGCAGAGTTTGGATGCGGCGTTTGATAGAGGGCGGCGTTTATCAGAGGGCGGCGTTTATTACAAAATGAAAAATCAAATAAAAACAGACTTTAAACAACAATGTTTTCTCTTCCTAAAAAACTGTCTAAGCTAATAGCATTTTACATTGAAATTGACGGTAATCACGTGCACGCAATCGTAAATGGTAAAAAAGAAGTACGAGAAAAACAATATTCGTTTTTATCTTTAGTTGTGGAAGGATTTGTTGATAGAAAACAAGTCCAACTCGTGTAAACTATTTTTTGTTGCTTGTTTAGTCTGTTTTCTAATAAACGCCGCTTTTCAAGATGCGGCGTTTATTAGAGGGCGGCGTTTATTACAAATGCTTGGCTATAAGTGCGGCGTTTAATAGAGGGAGGTTTATCAGAGGGCGGCGTTTATTAGAGGAAATACGGTATGTCATTTCTGGGTCTCCACGTTGGAAATCTAAATTCACCACATCAATATCATCAATTTTGGTTTCTCTGTTGATAATAAACTCAACATTGAATTTCATTGTATTTGGATTATCATCTTGGTCAACAATTTTTCTTAAAATCACTGGATCACCAGATACACTCTTTTCTGTTAGATCTTTATATTTTTTGTCATCAAAGCAAATGGCTTTCTTAAAAAGCTTATCACCTGTTTGGATTTGTAGCCTGAACGATTTGTTTGCCTTCTGTGGTGAAACACTGTGTATGTAGCCAGTGATATCTGTCACTTTCCTCTTCTTAGTTGGACTTGCCATAATCTAGCAATAGATAAAAATAAAAATCGTTTAGTAAAAATGAACGTAAGGTAAGACCAGGCATGAATAACCTGGGCAAACCCTCAGAACATATATAGTGTATAAACTAGTCAAAAGTTATGTGCATAAAATATATAAGAAAATGGAAAATAAGAATGTAGAAGTATTGTAATAATTGAAAAGTAAAAAAGATTTACTTAAAAAGCATGTTAACTAAATTGTAACATTTTAATTTCTATTCCATATGGTCATTCTCCTAAAAATGGGTTCTTGGATATGACTTCCTCAAAGTTGAACTTTTTAACTTTCTTGCATATTTTTAGCTTTGTCACTAATCTATGCTACATCCATAGGCAGTATATATTTTACATATTCGTTACAGAGCGCCTGGCGGATGACTTTGAGCTGGAAATATAACTTACTTTTCCTCCAAACCAAATCAAACCTTCCAGAACAGCACGTTTACTAAATTTCACGTGGTCGTGTAATTCTACCCACAATTCCAAATACATGACCGGGGGATATTTGCTCCGTACAAACCCCCTAACATCAGTTTAGATCGCAAGGGGGTAAGAAAATAAAATATTGTAGTTAAAACCATCAAAGAATGCAGATATTTACCCCCTACGGGAAAAGTTAACGTATACCGACGTATCTGAAGATTTTTATTTTCTGGGCGAGTGATTTTGCTGAGTCCAACCTCGCAGATAATTTAGAGGAAGACGAAGAGGTCATTTGGATTGCCTTGGGTAACATTTTTGTTGTTAGCTTGCCAGGTATTCCTACTTGAAGATGATAAAGATTCTTGAAATTACTTTCATTTTGTGAAATGTTTTGTGGCCATGGTCCATCAGTTTTGCTTTTGAGTTATTTCATGAGAACTTATTTTGCTTTTCCTCATAAGAAAACCAAAACAAAATGTAAAAGAAAAGATGGGGGAGATCACATCATACATTTTATTCTTTCTCATGTTTTTTTGTAGATTGATAGCTATTGGAAAGTTGTTTATGTAGTTCTTTTTCATATTTTTGATGGGTGATAACTCCTTAGTGGCTGATTTGAGAGTTCTGTCAGTCATTGATATGTACTTGCTTGCTACTTTTGGACCATGCCCTCTGTTTTCTTTGTTAAACTCTTATCCTAGCATGTTTAAATGATGTGTTGTTAACATTTTAGCCTTATGCTAACCCTATTCATTTATTGACGACAGTGGACTTATCACTGTGTAATGTACTTAAAAGGGTTATAGCTTCTCTAGTCCTGAATAAATAATCTCTTAAAATATAATATGACCATACATATCAGAGGTAAATCCCTTACTATTTTGTTTTGTTATGAGGGTGTCTTAAGTAATATTGAGATGTTCAAACAGAAGCCATATTTATG
Organism: Turritopsis rubra; assembly: GCA_039566895.2. Lineage (NCBI taxonomy): Eukaryota > Metazoa > Cnidaria > Hydrozoa > Anthoathecata > Oceaniidae > Turritopsis > Turritopsis rubra. Next base: position 7,392 of record JAVEOA010000254.1, read on the forward strand.
TTCCTCTTTCCTGCTCTCCTGTATATAACTGTAAACATATATAAATTAAATGTGATGACAATTGAAGTAGAAAAAAATTAAATTACAAATTTAAACAACATTTTAAAAGTGAAAAAATCAGCCAAAATGAACGACTCCAGGAGTAACCCATGCTTTCTGACAATCAGAGAAGACTATTTCATAGTGAATCAGAACTTTCTGTTACTGGCATGGCTGTATTTTCAAGTGCATGCTCTACAATTTTTGAATCTACTTTTATATATAATATGATGTAGCTGGAAAAACTTCTCCATTAGCAAGTTTAGAATTGTTGACATAATCCAGAATCTTTTTGTACCATAAGATTAATAAGATTTTCCTTAATCTATTAATGGGAGAAAACCATGACTTCTATCATAGCTTAAGGAATACTCTAAAGCTTTGCTATTATACAAGCCTTTTGCTTATGTTTTGTCTTTTTTGGATACAGATTTTGTAAAAGTTTAAAAGTAAAGAAGGCATTTCAACATGGGCCTTGTGCTTTTGTAAGGCATTGTCAAGGAAAAAAACGAAATAAGTTCAAAAATTTAACAACACTATATATAGAAACAGTTTTAAATTTGTTTTTCTCTTAATTTTCATTATATACTTACTTTTTCACTGTTTCCAAAACTTTAATAAGAATGCGAATCTCGATTTTGTCAGAATGACATATATATATAATCCATAATTTCTGTCTGGAGTCTTCTGTGGCTGATCAATTTTTCTTGTTTATACATTGCATCTTGATAATCATTGAAATAAACTTGTATTTTTCTATTAAACCTTTTGAAAGTGTATTTGATTTTTTTTGCCATTTTTTGGACATTTGATTGCTTACTGGATGATGGAATGATCCTGCATGGTTCGGTTTATAAACATTTGTCTTTTCGATTCATTCACATGTATGATTTCCAATATGGCCATGCCTGGTTTCATTGTGTGCATCATGAAGAAAGAAGAACACTGAATCAATCTGAGAAAAAGCATTATTTGGCAAAGTGAATCTTTGTTGTTATCTTGTCTCTTCTCGTCCCCACTACGCTCTTATAGAAAGGAACAGATTTGAAAAAAGTATCAAAAAAGTGTAATGGGATTTTGGATTTTATGAATTTCCCAAATGAAAATGTTAATTTATTATCAATCACATCATACCCTGGAGCACTAAGAATCTAAGTGATGCAAAAATAAAGCGTCGTAGTAAATAAAATTACAGTAAGATTGTGATTTCTCTTAAAACTATTTACACATAAAGATTAAAAGAGAAAAACTAAAACTTGTTGAAATAGACTCGTATTGCAAAAAGATATATCACTTGTAACACGACTTTTGTTAAAACATTTCAAAATGTAAACCTGGAAACTTGATTTGATTTTAGGCATAATTCAAGCTTTTTCTATTTTTCTTTCATCTGCAACTTAATTCCGTCATGATCTGAGTAGTAAACAAAATGCACAGAAACCTTTGTATCAGCATGTTGAGCAAGATCTTTGTGGATGTACACATGATCAATTAATGACCCAGAGATATGAGTAGCAGTGTCATTCGTTAATACATACTTCTCATTTAAATAATTATGTAACATGGTGTTATTTGATTGCAGGGTATTAATATTGAAATCTCCTAAAATTATATGAACCATGTCAACTTGGCTACTCAAATGTTGTATAAGATATAGAAAATTTGCGAGACTTAAGTTGTTTTTTCGATATAAAAGAATGATGTTCAGATTGTCAGTGCAAGTATCAGGTTTGCACAATGTATAAAGAGAAGCTCCTGGAATGGAAATATTATTAATCAATGTAACACTATCATTATATGCCAATGCAATGTTTGAAAATTTGTCATTACTAGTATTGTTGAATTCCAATGAAAATGGAGTCAAAGTTCTTGATATTTGTGTGGTGTCCGTGTTGGATGTCAATTGAGTTTCAGTAAAACAAAGTACATCACTTTCCATAAGAACATTATCATGCTTAATGTCGATTGCATGTTTTGAAAGAGAACGAACATTAAGTAATGAAATTGAAAAGAATTCTTCCGTACTTTCAGAATTTAAATAATTTAGAGATAGATTTTCTCTCATAAATTCATACTCAGCAGTTGCTCTTGGATCGGTGTTAAAATGTTTCTTATCAATGTCTCCTAAGATATACAATCCAGCTAAAGATGTTACACGACTTAAAGCAACATAAACTTGACCAGAATTAAATCGCTTTTGTCGGAGCATATCAAGACTGAATACTATTTCGGGGAAAGTTTTACCTTGAACTTTATGTACTGTACAAGCCCATGAGAGAACTAATGGAAATTGAAGTCTTTTTATTACTGGTGATGATAAACTATTCTTCCTTATTTTTATCTCCTTTTCAACTCTGTTGATTGGGACTAAGTTGCGAGCTCTTCCAAAAGGATCATCATTAACGGCTTTTACCCCTATATCTTCATCATCCATTTTCAGGTATATAGTAGCTATGTTACCTCTTTGATCAAACTTCAGATGTTCAACTCTTCCTATTTGACCATTACACAGTTTATCTTCGACGTCAAGATTTGATGTTAGCATCACTTTTGCTTTTATCTTTAATGAAAGTTTTTGAGCTAGTCCACCGGTATCCATTTGACTTCGCTGATACACCTTTTCAAGAACACTTGCTGCAATATTCTCAGGCAACTTATCGATGGCTTCAATTTCGTACTCGAAACCTGGTAGTTCCCGTAATTTTCTCTGGTTATGTTCATTAACTAAAGCATTCTCAGCCCAAATATGAATAGCATCAGTTGGATAGTTTGGGTCATCTATTTCAATTCTTCTTGATTGCAGTATTTCTCTATCTTTGTCTGACAGTAAACCTAATCTGATATTGTTTAAAACATTGATGAATGTTTGATCACCTCGTTGTCTCATGACTTCAGTAAGTTCAGCAATTTTGAAGTATCGCCAACAGTGAAAGATATTCAACATATGATCATTAAATTCTGCAAAAACAGGTTTTTGTTGAATTGGTGGTAGTTGATAAAAGTCACCACAAGCAATTATTGATATTCCTGCAAATGGAAGATCTTCAGTGCAACCAAATATTTCGCATAATCTTTGGTGAATATAGAGAAGTAGCTTGTTTGACACCATCGAAATTTCATCGATGATTATCACTTTAGGTTCACTATACTTTTGTCTAAGCGAACTTCTTTTTTTGTCGCTTAATTTTGAAACACATTTACCACTCGTTCGATCTGGTAATATTCCTAACGCTGAATGGATAGTTGAACCATCAATATTCACAGCTGCAACTCCAGTTGGTGCTAACATTAACATTCTCTCTTTGCTGTGTTCACCTGAACCATAAGACAGAGCTTTATGTAAGTACATTTTGATAGTTGTTAGTAGATGTGATTTTCCGCATACAGCACTCCCAGTAATGAAAATCTGAAAAGGTTCTTGTTTTGTTGTTTCCTTGCTTTGCAACGATTTCATTGAAGTTCTGACCCATTTATTAATGAAGTTAAATATCTCTCTCTGTTTTTTGTTTAAAGAACGGATTTTTTCATTCATTTCATGATCAGAAATTGTAATTGGTGTACGAGCTGGCGCTCCACAAATATTTTCTTCAGTTAAATCATCAACTTCCTCATCTTCGTTTCCATTTTGTTCTATTTCATCTCTTACAGAATCGTTTTCTTGTTCTCCAGATGCATTTAAACCGTTAGCATTGTTTGCATTGAAATGAACAAATGCATTGTCTACTATTTCACCGTAAGGTTCACAAATCTGTTTGTTAGTGTTGATGACGTCTAAAACCCCTGGATCTAACATTTGTTCTGTATATGTTCCAGATGCAGTAGCCTTTAATTCAGTTTCATTTCTGAAAGGGTAAAACATGAACAACATATGATGAGCATAGACCTCTGGCTTCGTTATTTTGTTAGGTACATGGTATCTTAATACACATTTGGTTTTCCGCAATTTAACGCGCTCTTTTGATGACATAAGTGGGGCAGTAGTCGGTAGGCGGGTGTCTGTTTCATCGGGCAAGAGATCTTCAAGAACTTCTGGTTGGCAGTCATTTTCGTCTTCATCACTAACTCTTACATCTAGTACATAACTGGACAGAAATTCAGCAAAACATAGATTATCCATCATGGCGTATTTTCCCTTCTTAAAAGATGGATTTGGTCTGTCCATGTAACGGTCCAACATATTTCTTTTGAAAATGTTAGTCTCATTATCAGGCATATTCGCTATTTCTTCTTCGCTCCGACAAACTCGATAACGATTTTCAGGAAGATTACTATTTGCAAAGGTTGCTGGACATGTTTTACGTAACCAAATTTCTGGCAAAACAATTGAAACTGCTTCTTGAATTGACATTTCTCTGTGAGTTCTATAAGCCTTGGATACTGATTTCATTTTCTCATAAGCAGTTTGTCCTGTTTCATGTGCTTCTTTAGCTGCTTGTTTCATTGCTTCTGTAGATTCATCCTCTGATTTAGACAGATATGCACACATGTAGGCTACAGCTTTGTAATAATCTAAAACAGGTTGTATGTCAATGTTTGCTTCCCATGCAAGTAAACCATCTTCGAAATAATTATTTATGAAACAGGAACCAAGAGATCGTTTAAAATGGATCTGATAACTGCTATCAGGTGACATTTCCAGTGAACGATAATAACTTGCTTCTTCAATATCTAACTCCTGCAATATATTTTCAATGGATTCAGGTGGGTCGTAGCTTTCTTTTGTAGGGTCATACATGTTGCGATATTTCGGATTTAATTTTTCATTGACATGTTTTTGAACTTTATCTAATAGTTCTTTTCGTGTTTGAAGCATTCTTATTTTCTCTTCCACAGGGACTTCGTCAGAGATTGGTTTAGCTAAACGGGTTCTGTTGGTGAAAAATTTACCAAACGAATATCTACATTCAATATTTTTATACTTCCGACAAGATCTGGAGTGACTATGTGTTTGGTATGTTTTTACCAAGCGAAACAACTCATCATTTCCTTTTTGTTCAGGTAGTTCACATTTTATAACATTATCTACAAAAGCAATATATTCGTCTTTATTTTGTTCACTCAAGATAGGAGCATTTTCGACCCATAATAAACAATGAACATGGGGACTACCTCGCACTTGGAATTCTACCCGTATAGCATAATGAATAACTTTTCCAAAAGGTCCATTCAGAACTATATGTTTAAAAAAATTTTCCACTCGGAATTGAAAGTGTCGTGCTAAGAGTACCGGGTTGCTATTAAGAATGTTTGTTCTTTCAAAATAATTCAAATTTTCAATTTTTTCTGCCGTTAAATTCATACCGTTTAATTTCCCTATAATTTCAACTAACTCATTCCATCTAAGATCCGCACAAGAAAGGGTCATGAAATAAGTTGGCAAGCCCAGCTGTTTAACCATGGCTAGTACTTCAAAAAGAAATCTTTTCCAATATGCAGGAGTTCCTTTTAAGGTGTTCATGAAATTAAATGCTTCGTCACTGGCTATTAGCTCTCCAATTATTTCTTTAAAATTTTGGGAGATTTGACCTGCTGTCAATCCGTCAGATTTTATTTTTTTCCTAGCAATATTGATAGATCTGTTTAAATTCAAATGTTGCATTAGTGATTGAGCAAAAAATATATAATCCGAGTCCGAAGCAAACTTTTGTTTATAATTTAATAGTCTTTGGTTGAAATATTTACAGGGACTCAATTTTTCTTTTCTGTCATGTGTATATCCAAACTTTCCTGTCGGAAACAACCATGGGTGTGCAAGTAGTTCGCAATCATCATCACAGATTAAAGCCAAAGGTTCTTTATTTTCTCCTGGTGCAATAGTTACGTTTGCATCATCTCTAATTTCGTATGCAAGCTCAGGCACGTATGCAGTTTCAGAAGCAGCCAGTCGAAATTCATCTAATGGATTCACATCTTCTTCCTCGTCTCCTTGTTTAACATGGAGAATGTTACTTTCGTTTACAAAGTGGACCTCATCTTCAAATGTATTGTTTATTTCTCCAATCCAACAGCGAGGGACATTTTCTGTATTTATTTCAATGTTAGAATACAATGCATTATTTTGTTTTAAATACATCAAAATCCCTCTGACAACATCGGGCCTTACAGCTTCAAAGAAAACATTTGATTTAAATGACATTTTCTTCTTCAAAGCAACTTGTACTATGCCATTGTTATCTAATCCTCTTGGCAAAATATTACAAATGTCATCAGCTTGTATTGGGACGTTACAAATAGCCCCTTTCATTTTAGGAGATTGTCCTTTTGGCATGATAGTGATCTTTTTAAATAACAATCTTTTCGATATAATCGTTTTTTCAAGTTTGCGAACATCATTGAAAATACTAGGCAGTTTAAACACTTCCAAGTCGTTAACAACAGCTTGGCAGGGAAGTTTTCCTTTTATTAGCTTTAGATGGCATGTTTGACAAATGTATTCACTGCTGTCAAAACTGAGAACTTGAAAGGCAAACACTTTTTGGTCCAAAGTATAAATATTATCGTCGAAGGTTCGAACTGACTGTTTATATAATGTTCTGTTACAACATACACAAGTATAATAAGGACCTTCTTTGATGACTTTCTTAAATGAATCTATCGATCCTATTCGTTGCTTTTGTTTATCAACCCGATCTTTTTGCCGTAGTTCAAACTTAATTTCTTCAGATTGATTAGCACGTTGTTTTTTCTTATACTTTCGGGTTTTTTTCTTCAATACTGACTTGCCTTCATCTGATAATAATAAATGTCTTCGCTTTTGTTTCATAGTTCGATTCATTTCTCTGAGTTCAGATTTTTGTTCATTCGATAATCCAGCTCTCCGATTTTGCTTACTAGTTCGATTCATTTTTCTGAGTTCAGATTTCTGTTTATCCGATAATCCAGCTCTCCGATTTTGCTTACTAGTTCTATTTTTTGCTCTTTGTCCCAATTTTTGTTCGTCTGATAATCCAATCCTTAAATTTTGCATACTTGTTCGATTCTTTTCCCTTTGTTTTGATTTCTGCTCATCAGTAAACAAAGCCCGTTGATTATTCATGTTATTAGAATTTTGTTTTAGCATTTTTGATTTTTGTTCAGAGGAAATGCCAACCCGATAACTTCGCATATAAGCTCTTGCTTTCGCCCGATGTTTCTCATTTTCAACAGAGCTTTGTATTTTACGTTTTCTTGCATGATGACGACACTTTTCATTTCTTAGGAGTCTTTGAACCTCCGCTAAAGCATCAGCACTAATCTGCACATCATAACTCTGAACCTGATAATAGACGCTGTCAGTTTGTCTGTTAACAAGATAAAAATGTTTGATATAGTCCTCTGCGGCACTAACAGAATGGAATTTCATTAAGACGGACACACCATTAGAATTTGGTAAGCCTGTGATCGGATTACGGGCATGCGAATCGAAAATGTAAGCAAACCCATTCGTCCAAAACAAAGCCGTAGCAAAACCACTTGTGATGAAAAGAGCTCCTGTAGTATTTTCACAATGGAAACGAAAGAGGAAATTATTACTGTTTGAATTTAAAATGCCTGTGACCACACCATGCCTCTGAAGGACTATATTAGAACTGTTGAATTGCACACTGTCAGGTAAGTCATCAAAAGAAAGATAATCGGAGAAGCCTAACTTTTTGTACAGATCATTACCTAATGTTAAAATACGATCTAAATCCCATTGAGACCAAAACCGCAAATTCTTAAGAGACGAATAACAGATCGACCACAACGCGTCACACGCACAGTTTACCGGCGGATTCGCGGAAGCGGAGGTCCCCTTGACTAAATGAACCACTAACTGTGACAGAAGGAACAGGTCCCGGGTTTAATTCAACATCGCCGGCCATTAACAAAATCATATTAGCGCACAGAAGCAAAGAATAAAACATCGGCAAGTTTCTTAAAAAGAAACAGGTCGCCCTTGCATTTCCATTACAATTAATTAAATACCTTTCCTTGTTAGCCCGGGGTATTTTTGTGGCGGCATAGAAACTACCTATGGTGATACGATATGCATCAACGGAAATCATATTGACAGCAAGAACAACTACAAAAAGTTTGATACTTTAATCAATATTCAACTTCAGTTACTCTGTTACTAGTTTTACTTTTACTTTTGAGCTTTGGAGTTTTGAACTTTTGAGTTTTGAGATTTACTGAGCTTTGAGTTTTGAGATTTACGAGCTTTGGCTGTTCACGTCCGTGAACTTACGTTTCCGCCAAATCAGGCGGCTCTCAAACGAGGTTAGATCGAAGACTTGCCAAGTAGTTGTCGTTTCCTAAATGTAAAAAAATAATAGCTATAACTAACTAAACAATGCGCAAACCTTTTGAGGAAAATGAGTTAGTCAAATATGTCATGGGCTCTTTATAGAAAACTCTATTCGCCAAAAATGAAGTTTTTGAGATCCACCCAAGTTAAAATTGATTACAAAATCATTATATTTTTAAACTCGAAATAGTGTTGAAACTTATAAGGGGCAAGCAAAATTTTAAATTGGTCAATAAAGACCTAATTTTTCAATTACCACAAAAAAGAAAGATAAATTGCAAAAATATAAAATATTTTGTCTTGTCAACTATTTAAAATAATAATAGGATACTCTTAACTTACATTTAAAATAACATTTTTTCTGTCTAAACAACTGATGGTTAGTGTAGTGTTTTAATTGTGTTTTCTGTTTTATACTGATAATAAATATAATATGGTAACAATGTGGTAAGGATGAGGTAAGGATAAGGTAAAACTCAATTTCATCCTAATTGTAATTAAGTACTCAAAGAACATTTTGGTTTGGTTGCGTTCAAACAGATATTTGCTTCAAGATGATTACAGTTTGTTTTTTCCAATTCTTTAGGGATTGTAAATATATATACATCAAAACAGAGTTTATCTTCATTTTAGAATGAAGTTATAATTTTTCATTTTTCAGTCCCTCAATTATCATGCTTTTACCTCTTTAAAACCAAGTACTACAATTTCATATTGAAATCTTGACACTTCGTAGACAAAGTTATATCAGTTAAATGAAAGGTTCTTTATATTTCTTTCAGTTATCCAACAAAGAACACTAATATGTCAATTGTGACGTCAGAAGGTTGCTTGCAATAGATTTTTGCAGAAGGAATCCTTTGAGCAAGTATATCAATGGTTGATTAAATGATGAAAAGCTTTACATTACCTTAAGAGAAGAAATTGTTTGCAGAATTAATTTTTGCGGAATATATTTTTGTGGATATATGACCCAAAAATGCCATATTTTGCGGAATTAATTTTTGCGGATGCAAGAAATTTAACAAAATCGAAAGTCGGGAAACACCTAATTTAGTACCTGGGTATATACAAACTTTAGTTGGAATGAGCAGATTTCTGGAATAACAGCTTTTTTTCATCAGTTAAAATATCAAAAAGAATACTTAACTGTAACAAACAGATATGGCTAGGTCTTAGCTTTGTTGAGAGGAGGTCAATATAACACCAGCAACTCAGAATATGACTCAGTCTAGGTCTACTTCCCATTAAGGAAAAGTGCAAAAAACAATAAAAACTGTGATACCTCCGCCGACATCGTTTTTCAAATAAAAGCAACTGTACGAAGCGTGAAACTTGTTACAAGTGCAGATGCTGCTTGTATTGTCATTGACGAAGAGTAACAAAGAAGTCCTTAGATGTTCAATAACCTCCACTTCTTTCCTTTTTCATTTTCCAACCGTTTTGTAAAGACGAGACTTTCATTTGTATGCAAAGTAAAGTGAAAAATCAATTCTTTACTGGAAAAAAATTTTGAAAATTTTGCGGAGTAAATTTTTGCGGATGAAAAATTTCGAAAATTTTGCGGTATTTATTTTTGTGGATGACCAATACTTATTCATTTTTGCGGCATTTATTTTTGTGGATGTGAGTAAAATCCAAAAAAATAAATTCGGCAAAAAAAGGTCCGTACAAATTTCTTCCGCAAACAATTTCTTCCCTTAAGGTATGTAAGAACTTCAAGACTTTCACATGATTGAAGAACATCAAAAAATTGTTTATTATACTATTTATAACTGCTTTAATAACAAAACAAACCAGAAGTTAACAAAAAGTAAAACAAACAGCTTTCATTTGTTGATATCGGTTGACAGAATCACAAATTGGAAAATCCGGTTTTCAATTTTCAGGTTTTGCTAGATCACAAAACAAACCAAGTTCACAAACCAAGCCAGCATGGCAGATTTCTCCAAGTGAACAATCCCTTATGCACAATTCTCTTTTATGGAGCATTCAATTTGAAACTTTTCTCTGATATATATATGGAGAATGGAAGTGCTACGTAAAGGATGCAACTATTTCTTTAAAATTCCAGTAGGCCTTTGAGGAGCATATAGGAGTTTGACTTTACATCAGTAAAACAATACCGTCAATGTTCCTTATTACTGACAGCCTTCCGTATTACGGATACCAATCAAAACATATTCCAACTGGTCCGTAAATTAAAAAACAACATATCCTGTACTGTCAATCAAACTGTAACAAAATCGTCTAAATCAGAGATAAGTAAATTAATTTCAACACTTGAAAATTGCCAACATGCAGTTAGAAATTATTTTTTTAAACTTAAACATTTCTTTTAAAATAGCTTCTTTTAAAGTGACTGCTCTCTTTAGGACCATATGTAGCTTTGTAATGTCTGTGTACGATGGTAGCTATATTTGTGGATAAAAAATAATAATGGCTTCCTCCATAAATGAATATCTAATATCATTGTACGGAACAGAGGGCTTTGACTGGTCAAAAATTTATCACGGTTCATTCTTCTCCCTTGTGCTGCTGGTAATTGGTTTCTTTTGCTCTGTTTCATAAAATATTTTATTCAGTTATACATGATGAACTTGGTAAGAATGAATGTATATTTTCGTGACAAGAATTTTTGTTTATTTTCTGTGTCCGTAATAAGGAAGGCTGACTGTAATAAGAAACATTGACGATATGGCGGCTTATCTAAGCTTCTTATTGAGCGAAAATCTAAATTTTCAAATATATACATATACATAATAAATATTATGTGAAGAACTTTGATGTAAAATAAATTTCATACTCCTAAATTATACCTTAATATATGTTATTCTAAATCAATTTTTTTTTCCCGGGAAGTAGCTTGAAGTGCTTCATCATAGATTCTGATTTAATGATATATAATTGCAAGCTTATATTTTGTATTTATTTTATGATAAAAATCTTTAAGGATATTAAGTTTTTTTGCTGCTTTTTTATTTCTTCTTATGATCTCCTTGCAATAAAAAAGTTTGAAAGTTTAAAGTAGTGTAGCATATACAGTTTTACACTATTTTATTGTGAAAAAATCTGTCATGACTTCCTGCTGAATAGGTCTTCATTAGTTAATGGATAGCTAAGAGACATATCAAAACATTTTTACTCCACTACAGAAATTATATATCTATAAAATGATTCAGTAACTTCAGGTCAAGTCAAGAACCACAGTCTTCTCATCATGGTATATTTATAAGCCAATTATCTTAAGAATTATTATCGATGAAACGATTGAAAGTTTTGTGGCTGGTGTAAATATTGTCAGTATAAATCAGCACAAAAAGAAGCACAAAGAATGATTAAAATAACCTCTTTTCTTACCTGGCTCTTTTTCTTCCTCCTTTTGAAAATTGCACCCTCTCAAATGGATACGTAGTTGTAACAGTGATGACGTTTTTATGATGATATTTCGTAGAATTTCGTAGTATAACTTTATACTTGCGATAACGTTAAAGGCAGCATGGCATTGGTTCGCTCCCGGAATGCACTGGAACTTGGGGTGGGAAAGGGCGCATTTTAACATACAATTTCTTTTTACATGATGACTACTAAAATTGAACACGTTTTTTACATGGAATACACTTACATGTAATATGCTAGCACTTTTACTTTCTAAAAGCAGTAATTTTAGTTGAAAATTTCGGATTTTAAACTGCAGAATTGAAAGATAGCAACAACGGGCGTATAACTGGGGCGTGAAGAACTGCGATATTACACACACACGGACGGACGGACTGACAGACACGGGTAAATGAAAGATCAGCTACCTTGCGGCGCTGACCAATGATGTAAAGTTTATATATGTTTTCAGTAGGATCGAAATTAGGATCGAAATTATTTTGGACCTGGAAGGAAGCAATGTCAATATTTCGGACCTGGAAGGAAGCAATGTCAATAATTTGTTTTGCGTAGAGCTGGAAACCATATCGCAGGAACATTATACGATGTACTATTAATACTGGAATAATTAATGTTCTTCTTGGGTGAAAAATATCTATTGAATATTGTTATAGCATTTCTAAAGGTTTCATCTGTGCCAGGTACTGAAAGATTGTCGTATAGACCTTTTTAAACGTGACTTCACTTGTTTATATTAATGCGGACCTAATGTACCATGGCAGGAACAACAATATTCCCGCTTTATAAGTGTTAACATGTTTTCAATTTTAAGACTAAGATTTTCGAAATGTTTCCTTCGTCCCTCGATACTTCATCATTGATACCGCTACCATTTCGGAAGCTTTTAATGATTTTATCGAAATATAAGCCAATGACATTTGCATAAAAACTCCCGCGTTTGAATAGAAGTTTGAATAGAAGTTCCCGCGTATTTTGATAAATTCTTGTAAAAATCAAAACCTGCGCCGTAGAAGATCATACGAGATAGTATTATGAACCAAATGGACTTCTTCGGACTATTTCGCGAGCTTAGAAAACGAAGATAAAAAGCAATATCAGGACAAATTAAAACTATCGGATGGAACTCAACTCCCTGATCCGTTTTCATTGTTTGATGGTTGGAAGTTTGATGTTAGGTTTCTGCCAGATTGACATGTACCACTACCTAGTTAACACACCAAGAAGTTTTACGCAACAATCCCTCAAAGCGTACAAATCCTTAGAAGCTTATAACATCTTTGTGTGTGGACACGTTCATGATGTTAGTTATTTTGAAATCCTTAAAAACAGCAAGTTTTGCTATGTGAAATCAGATGTAAACATAAAAAACTTTAAGCACTAAATTATGCTATACTAAGCATAAAATACAAAAACTACTGAATTTCATAATTATTTTTCATCCTTATAGGTTTTACCTTCACAACGTCAAGATCAAAACAACAACTATACAAAGTGTGGATCGCCATTGATAAAAAGGAAGGACGGATACTGACAGAAAACTGCACATGCATGGCTGGGTACTTAAAGCATATATTAAAGCATAAATTGTATTTGGTGGAAAGATTCTAATTTTGCGACCCAAACTTTTTTTCATATAAAAGACTTGGTTCAGCATGTAGCCATGTGGCTGACTTGATGTTCAAATTACAAGCTTGTGCTCAACTTGAGTTGAATAAAGGAGCATGTACATGTACAAGCAAATTGTGCGAGTGGAAAAAATCTAGAAAGCGTGCCACTCCTGCACACTTGGTGGCAATAAACTTTAAAAAAACAACGAAAGACGATCTTGTGCCGAATACAGATAAATCAGTCGAAAACATGAGACCTTTCAGTGCAGTAAATTCCTCAAGAAGCTGCTCTAAGTTCTTTAGGGAGAAACTAGAACAACTAAAATTCATTGTTCCAGAAGCTGCTGTGCTTACAAGTACAGCCTTTCTTGATGAAACAAACAGTGAGTATGATACAAGTGCCACAGGCACAGCTGATGAGGATGATTCAACAACAATTCCTGAGCCATTAAGCAGCTTATTTGAGTATATAAAAATACATTTTAGCAATATAAAACATTATTGTAAAAATAAATATATGTTCATCATAAAACAACATACATTGACAGGCACTTTCAAAATTTAGAAAAAATAACAAAAAACCCGTCTCTTTCCAATTCTTGGAAAGTGCATCGAGTAGGAAGGATAACTGATTTCAAATGCCGAAATGGCTTACCACACTGATGTGTACAACCCTTCAAAAACATTTCTCACTACAATCATGGATTATAAAGAACACGTTGATGTTCCAGCAACAAGGTATGGTAACAGGATGGCAAACATTGCTCGAAAAGACTTTTTGGAAATTTTCAAATGTACACATAAAAACACCACATTATCTTACACAAGTCTTAATGTAAACAAAAAAATTTTTTATATTAGTGCAAGCCCAGATGGAATAATTCTATGCGAGTGCCACGGAAAAAGCTGCTTAGAAATCAAGTGTCCATTTAAGTATAAAGACAGCCTTGAAGGATGGGCAATTGACAAAACCTTTCCAATAACACCTAATGGAGAAATAATGAAAAAAAAACAATATTATTACCAAATGCAGCTTCAAATGTTAGTCACAGGTATAAAACAATGCTACCTATTCATTTGGACACAGCCTTCAAAAAAAAAATCCAAGTCCAAAAATTACTTTTTAATTAAAGTATGATGCACAATTATGTAACTCAATTAAGGAGAAATTTGCGAAAATGTTCAAAAATATCATACTACCAGAACTTATTACAAGGAAAATAGATCCAAATTATGAACAAACTGAAAAGATTTATTGTATCTGCAACAGACCTCCTATGATTCCTATTTCCTCCTATGATTGCTTGTGACGGGAAAAATTGTAAAACCGAATGGTACCATTATACTTGCGCAAAAATTGTTAAAGCATCCAAATGAAAATGGTTTCCTGGAGACTGCAAAAACAAATGAAAGGAACAGTTTTGTGTATAACATATCACTTGTAAATAACTAACAAAATTATGTAATAAGTAAAGATACTTCCATGTAAACTATTATGAAAAGAAATAAACACCACTGTGGAACAACAATAGATTGTAAAATTCTGAGCTTTTGTATTCTTCCAATTACACGCTCAACATTTATTCTTACATGAGCTATTCCCCGTGATTCGTCTATTTCTCTACCAGCCATTTTTGATTTTCTTTTCGTGAAGTTTATGGTTTTGAGAATTGCTCCTTTCGCTGCAACTTCATTAGCCACTGTAAAACAGCGATCCGCAAGATTACAATCACCATGATTTAACTTATCAAGAAAACCAAATGACATAACTATTTCTTCGTCTGATACTCTGCCACCCCAGCCATAAGCCAGGAAACTCACAACCCCAGCAGGTGTTATGCCAATTAAATACTTGATGGTATAAGTATTTTTGTAGTTGGACCACGTTTGTGCCCTAGGATTTAAATTGAATGCCTGCTCAATATATATTTCTGTGCAATCAATAATACAGTTACAATTCTTGAATTTCCGAAACGATGAAGGTAGATGTTTATTTGAAGCATCTCTTTCAGGCCACCATATTAATTGTTATAACGCATTGGACAGGGAACAATCAATCTTCTGAAACTGATGCTAACATCACTGAGCGTCAGGTTGAATCGGTATGCTATATCAGTATGCAATGAAGCGAGACGAAGCTTTACCATTACCAAAAAAAGCTGATCAGCATGATTAAGTTTTCAATAAAAAAACCTTTTTCACTTTGTAACAAACCCAAAACCCATACTGGGTTTACAATAATAAAATGGTCCTGTCTTGCATGCAACACAAAAGCAGCAAACACAAAGGAAATAAAAACACCCTCTGGTCTTCTAACACCATAACACAACTTAACAGAGATATGTTTCAATAAGAAATAAGCAAACCTACCACTGATGAAATCATTGTATTGTCGATTTGGTTTTCGGACCAATTCTATCTTTTGATGGCTGCCACCCATGCTTTCCTACGTTTTAAACTTTTTTCGTCATTACCGAACGGAATTTGAAAGAACTTTAACTTTCCCTTTTCCTTCTTTTGTTGGTGCATTCCAACGGCACAACAAGAATCTGGCATTATGCTTTTGGCGTTTAATTGACTATATTTTCAAATTTTCTTCACATTTTATTCGATGATAACACATATGCATGTCATGCGTACGAAAACGTAAACATTAAAAAGGTCTGTATATAATATGCTTCTTCATGGATATATTTCAATAATAATGCTAACTTCTGTTTGTCGTCTGACACATTCAAAGCTATACATAAGTTTATAAAACGCTTTTTATATTTTTCCCATCGGGTGGAAATTATAGTGAAGTCGTTGGTATCAAACTTCGGAAATGTTGGAAGGTTTAAAGTTGAAATCGCCATCCCTGAATAAATTAAATTTAATACACACGAATTACACCAACACAATTTTCTTGTAATAGATATAATAGATTATTTCTGTTATTTACGATACACGATTTCCCAGTTTGGGAAACATAATAGCTCACTTTAAATTTGCATTGTTGTGAAATTCTTATTCGGTATGCCGATTTGAAAGTAAAATAGAAGAATGTCCAAGGCTTTGCCCAGAAACAGAAGTGAAAATAATTTTTTATGAACAATTTTGAAAAGAAAGTTATCAATTCTTTTACATATTATGAATATAATCACCAGTAGCTTCATATTTTATTAAGAAAAAACGCGATAGAATGTATTTTTCTTAAAGTGACTGTATATTCACCAGACATTCCACTTTGTCCTCATCAGAGTAAAGAAATTTGGGTTTTACATATTTTACATATAACCCTTTATATATTCTTTGATGATACTTGATTTCCATAACATATAAAAAGATGTAAGCAAAATACTCAACATTTCAGGAAATAAAAATATTTTCACTTTTCCTTCTGGTCAAACTCTCATTAATTTATTCATTTTTTCTTCATATTTCTAATGCTGAACGTGTGCTGAAAATCTGAAACTATGAAATGGTGTATTATTTTTAAAATATCCTCGTCGCCATTGTAGAGAAATAAGGACACGTTTCTTAACATAAAATCTCTATTCTGAAAAAGCTCTAGAACTTTTTTGTATCTTTTATTTATACAAAATGGGATCACCGTCGTAGAGTTTTTGTATATTGGTTTCAACACCTCCACATCATGCATTTCCTTAAAAACATTGGAATTTAAGTTGTTGAGCGTTGTTGAATTATTTAAAATCTATATCAGACGTAGTAGGTTTTCGTTCAGCTAATGGTGTATCCCGCAGTATTCTACGTTGTTTCACTGTAACCGTGTTTTTATACGACTTGGTAAAAGAATATTGGAAAGAGAAAGAGACTCAAATAATAGCAATTATATAAAAAATATGCTAATTAAAGTTAACAGTGAGGGTAAGTAATTAAAGGTGTTATTAATTTGCGGTAAACGCCGAATTTGAACTGCTTGATGAGAGATGGATCTAATATAAAAGCGAAACAACTGCAATCAAAGAAAGCTGGAAGATGTCTTACGTTATTCTTGAATGATCCAACCCATATAGTGGGACATTGTATATATACTGTAGATAGACGAGTCTAAAGGACATCTTTTCTTCTTCTAATTTTAGAAATGTGTTTCATTATCACCAACAAATCAGATATACCATACAGATGATTCTTATCCTCAATTGCTCCGCCTTATTTTAAATGCACGATTAGCAAAGGGGATATCACTCAAACGAGCTATCCAGCATTCAGGTTTGCTTAACATTGAGGGAAGTTGAACGCGTATAAGGTGAGAAAAGTGTGACGATTTTAGAAAGTCTGATATTTGTTTACAAAAGGTTTATCTTCAGTATCTTGTGTATTGGTTATCAGCCTTAAGAATTTCTTTTCTATTGCTTCTCATAATGTTCAAGTATAGTTGTTATCGCCAATCGGTGACAGCAAAGAGATGTACTCTTAACATAAATACATTATTTTCCGAGAATTTTCCTATTATTAGTTTGTTTCAATGTCTCATTTTTTAAGTGTCGTGCTAATATTGGAACCCCCATAAGATGTCAAAATTTCTTTTTCAGGGATCAACACTAGAGATGGAAAATAGTACCCTGGAAACGAGCAGAAAGCAAGTGGGCACGGCCAAGCCGATATTGATGACTCAAAAAAGGGAGCATAAGTATGTGAAGCATACTCTTTGTTGTCCATAAACTTATACGGCGAAAAAGGATAACAAGCTCTATCATATCAAACATACTATGCCTGTACCTCTCA
This sequence comes from Turritopsis rubra, assembly GCA_039566895.2. Classification (NCBI taxonomy): domain Eukaryota; kingdom Metazoa; phylum Cnidaria; class Hydrozoa; order Anthoathecata; family Oceaniidae; genus Turritopsis; species Turritopsis rubra. The sequence continues at coordinate 25,434 of JAVEOA010000254.1, forward strand.
AACTATAAAATCAAACCTATATAGAGGATACCATCGGCTCCAAAACAATAAGCCAGCTATAAGAAGGTGTCCGGTAAGTAGACTTTTGGAATTCATGGAGAATAGGTATCGATTCCTGGTTACGTCTTGACTTTCTCAACGGTCTTATAAGACTTTTCACTAGAGAAATTAGCTGGTTGAAACTGGTACATAAACAGTCACTAAAGTTCGTAATTAAGAAATACTATGAGTTGGTATGTTTAAAGCTATCGTTGAATTTAGAATGGATGATGGTGTGGTCGTGGAAAAGAAAGTCAAGCAACGGAGTGGTCACGTCTTCATTAAAGACGATGTATTGCAATTCCCGACAACAATTGTCGGCGATAAGAGCGAGATGAAATTTTGTCTTTGTAACGACAGTCAGGAAGTTCAAAAGGTTAATATATTTTTCTGGGTACCTAGTATGTTATATTCATGTTATATTCACGTTTTGACACAGGGAAATGATGAAACTCGTGTCAAGACTTGACAGTCGTATCAAGACGGTTCCTCTTTATAATGTATCGTAGCTAGAATGTGAAGTAGTGGAATTATTTCAATGTCCCTCAAAATTACTCCAACACTAATTAATTAATTAACGCGATTGTCGAAGCAAAGTTCTAAAGGTTCCACAATATTTCAAAGTTAACACGAAAGGTAGGGAGCACGTTACTATTCAGTGTGCGTCTTTTTGAAATTTTGACACAGGCAAAGCTTTTTCAATCAAAAAAGAGTTGACGGTTATCTACAATATACACATAAATTTATCGTATATGCAACTATCACGTCAGTGAGTGGAAGAGTGAAATGTACCTTTAAATTCTCAGGTCCGCATATCTTCATGCCGTTCTCCGTTCTCCGTGGTTTCAAAACACATGAAGTTATCAATTAGGTAAGTTTTCAATTACGTACGTTGTTATTACATTTCTCGCCATTTCTCGCCATCCTGTGAAATTCTTGTGTTGATTAAGGCAAACACCTAAGTACGACTCATTTTTTTAACCGATATTGCCGTATTTTTTGCATTTGCTTTTGGGAACACCATTTAAAATGGTTTCCAAAAGGTAGCTTTTGCTGTCAATGGATGATTCATTATAGACCTTTCCCAACTTTTGTCTATTATAAAGAGTAATCTCAGATTTTGTATTCCTTGCTCAGGCCTAAAAGTTATATTCGCGTTCCTGTCTTTTACTCTCCAACATCAAAAGACAATATGTCATCCGAGGGACTGTTAATCCTCACACCGGAAAATTGCGAAAACCTCTGCGTCAAATTATGTGGGAGAAGCATGTAAATAGTGGCAAGTATTGGTCCAAAAATATGTGGAAAAGTAAAGGAATGGTTGTGTGTGAAACTGAGGAAATATCAGTTCCGAAAAGTTTCTCTAAACTTGGTTCGCATCGTATTGAGGTATCGTGTGTCAAGATATTATCTTTGATTGTTTCGTACAAAATTCGTCGTCTTACCATCAAAATCGAATGTGGGAAAGAAATGTTTGTAAATATTTATTCGGTATATTTATATCATCATAATTTATTTTTAAATATGAAATTTGTTCAAAAATAATTTTTATGTGTTCACTGTGAAAAGCTGTTGTTTTTGTTTCTGTTTACTGTTCTTCATTGTTATGAAAGTTTTACATGCAGCCCTTTATATATAAATGAAGAAATTATTTTCTTATCTTATGTGATAGGACTTTTTTGGAAAATATCAAAGGTTTCATATGAAAAATTCTCTCTCTCTCTCTCTCTCTCTCTCTCTCTCTCAAACATCGATACTGTATGATAAAAGAAATAAGTATCATAGTAATCATAGTAATTGTGCCAGATATTAGCATTTAATAAGCTGCAATATCGTTAAATATATTTAATATCATTGTTAAGTCAATGCTTTTATAATTCGCGAATGAATATCAAGAATATGGAATCAGTTCATTTCCTTATTATCCTGCTAATGTTTATTGCCTTCAATATGTTCAACAAGTAACGAAACACAATCTTCATTCTTTTCATCCAATGCATACATTAATGCTGATTTTCCCTGGTAGCTGCTCTTCATATCAACATCACAATTGTGTTCTAGAAGTAATTTAACACAATCTGCATGACCTTTTTTTGATGCAACCATTAATGCTGTTTGTCCCGCAACGGTGCTCTTCATATCAACATCACAATTGTGTTCTAGAAGTAATTTAACACAATCTGCATGACCTTTTTTTGATGCAACCATTAATGCTGTTTGTCCCGAAACGGCACTCTTCATATGAACATCACAATTGTGTTCTAGAAGTAATTTAACACAATCTGCATGACCTTTTTCTGATGCCCACATTAATGCTGTTTGTCCCGCAACGGTGCTCTTCATATCAACATTACAATTGTGTTCTAGAAGTAATTTAACACAATCTGCATGACCTTTTTTTGATGCAAACGTTAATGCTGTTTGTCCCGCAACGGCGCTCTTCATATTAACATCACAATTGTGTTCTAGAAGTAATTTAACACAATCTGCATGACCTTTTTTTGATGCAAACGTTAATGCTGTTTGTGCCGCAACGGCGCTCTTCATATCAACATCACAATTGTGTTCTAGAAGTAATTTAACACAATCTGCATGACCTGCATCTGATGCCCACATTAATGCTGTTACTCCCCCTTCGGTGCTCTTCATATCAACATCACAATTGTGTTCTAGAAGTAATTTAACACAATCTGCATGACCTCCCAGTGATGCACACATTAATGCTGTTACTCCCCCTTCGGTGCTCTTCATATCAACATCACAATTGTGTTCTAGAAGTAATTTAACACAATCTGCATGACCTGCATCTGATGCCCACATTAATGCTGTTACTCCTCCCCCGGTACTCTTCGTATTAACATCACAATTGTGTGCTAGAAGTAATTTAACACAATCTGCATGACCTTCATCGGATGCATACATTAATGCTGTTTTTCCAATTAAGTTCAAGTCCTTATAATGATTGCAAACATCGTGACATGAATTAATTTTATCATCGTGTAATTGCAACAACACTTTTAATAACTCAGAATTACCAAATTCTGCAGTATGAAAAAAACTCTCAAATAATTTGTCGTCTTCTTGTTTCAGCATTTGTGAGAGAATCAGTAACTTCAATTCCTTCATATTTTCTGTGTTATTTCCGTCTTTTATGAGTCTTTCGTGGTCTAAAAATATAAAAGTACAAATTAAAGTTAAAAGCATCAACTCTATTTTGCGTTTGCTGAAATGTATGATCGTAAAGTTCAAAAAATTATCAGAAAAATGAAAGATGAAAAACTGTGTGGCAGGTAGTCAATAAATACACTGGGTCATGGTCAATAATTTTTGGGGGCATTCAGGAAATTGTTGTTTCAATAAAAAATGCAGCTGGTAGCCGATCTATAAACATGCTAAAAACATTGTTTTACGTATTGCTCTATACACATTACTAATGAGTTCACAATATGCAGTTAATCACTATAGCTGCTAGTTGCATGTTGACGACAAGAAGCTAAGGACGTTTGACTGTACAGTAGAAGTTCAAGAAAAAGTAAGAATTCTTGTATTAAGGTACAAATGCATTTCTTTCCTTTCATTGGCACGACATAACAAATTGTGACCACATCTGATAGAAAAACTTGTTTTTGGCTTCTTACGAATAATTAATGTCTGAAATATATGCCTTACTTAGCGAAAGTCGCTCTCGCGCTGACCATTTTCTGGAAGAGAGGTGTCGCTTTTAAGGCGTGTTGTTGGACGTAAATGAAGCGTAAGAGGTCATTTAAAAAAATTTATGACTATTAAATTTAGAACTTTCTGAAATTGGTCAAATTTGGGCAGATTTGACGACCAAACCGTGCGACTGGATAATGAAGCCCATCAAAATCTTTCTACTCATTTCTGTGCGACAACGGATAATAACATTTCTGGAAAGTAGCAACTCAATTCGATTAATATTTTTTGGATATCTTGGCCAGGGATTCGAAAATAGAAGTTCTGAGAAATTTCAGTTTTAAAAAAAAATAACAGAAATTTCGAGAGTTTTTCGTGTTTTCAGGCCCGTTCACCACTTTTGAAACGAAAAAATGGTTTGGGTCAACGTTTTGCACCTAAAGACGTCCCTACGCCATCGTGCCAAAGAGGCGAAGGTTAAAGGATAAAGGACAAAGGGGAGAAGGCAAAGTGCAAAGTGCAAAGGGTTCGGATCAACGCGTATAGAAAGCCTTCCTATATTTATGTTGATTTGCTTTTGGAAACCTTGAGTGGAACAGAGGTCTGGCAAGACATAAAAATCATCTGGGGAACTTTCTCAAAACTTGGTCTTTTAAACATAAAAGCCCACTTCTCCCTCTTTGACATTTTAGAGGGAATTTATAAATTTCCTATTGATTATTCTCATTGTTTAACATTTTTACTCATCCCCTACTAACGTACCTTTCAAAATTATCGGCCCACTTTTATGATTGTTTGGCATTTAACCCGTTTTCAACTTATGTTAATAATTTTCTTATCGATGGAGAGGTGTTATCGTGACCTACTAATATGCAATGAAAATTAACTTTACAAAGAAAGGAATGGAAACTGAAAACTTCAGAAGAAAGAAAAGTGGGCTTCGTCAATATGAAATCAATTTTATATCAATGGGGTTCTACGGCGGATATAGTTATTAAAATAAAGTGGTGGAGTATAGTGACATGAGGTTTCTGTTAAAACTTAAGTGTTGATTAGTTTACTTGCCCGTTTTCCTTTTATACTCTTAATAACCTTACTCTCCTTCATAAATTCTGCCTAGGTTCTAGATCCGGGGTTTTCGGAAACCACCACTTATACAGCAGAAATTTGGCGAATGAACTAAGGCTGTTTCATGGACTCGAATAATAAAGCCTAAATTTAAGTCTGATGAAGTTATAGGTCTCTATCGAAATACCATTTGCTGCAAGATAGTTGGATAGATGTTTTTGAAATATATTTTAAAAACAGCTAAGCATTTGCTAGGGTTTCGAAACCTTCTCTATTTAAAATGGGAATAATAAATAAACCTAACAAATGTTATTCAGGTTAATTTGTTGCAATCCGTAGTAGAGCACATCATTATAATTTCCGTTTTCAGTCTGTATCACCAATGAACTGTTTTGCACGTTTTTCTTTTATACTTAAATAGCCAACATTCCCCTCCACAAATTTCGACTACCCTCTAGATCCGCTGCTGGAATATGTTTTAATACGTAGGACCGCTCTTTAAAGTATGCGTATTCTATAGCAATCATTCTCGTTATCATCTGTAATGCAGAAATCTCTCTGCATGCATGGGCATCTCGTTTTGTTTCACCTTGTAATTTTCGAAATATATGCGAGTTTTGGTAGATACGATTTTAGTAGATAGAGAAGTTCTAAGTGGTTTTATTGTGAACTATCATAGTATGTGGTAGTGCTTGGTATAATATATTATATATACCATACCATTCTAGCTGATGGTCATGCATAGCACAGCTTCCACTCTTGACAAAGGCTGGTCTTATATTTTGTTATTCTTTCACTTCATGTTTTTCAACTTGAATTTAATAGATATTTCTTGAAGATTATTTTGTGATCATTTTAAACTGGGGATATAGAGTCGATACTTCGGTCTGTTTATGCGACATTGTACATCTTTTGCGTTTCTTAAAGTTTTAGAATGTAAACAAATGAAACTATTCAGACGTAAAAAACATTTACCATGTTTCAAAAGTAAACATGTGCGTATATCCTTGGATATTGTGTTAACTTTCCTATGTACTTATTGCCTTAATTATTTAGACCTTCATAAAAAATATTTCTATTTCACAACATTTCAATTTCAAATATTTAATCAGTAATTAGAGTTTTAGATTTAATTGTTATGTTTGACAAAACCCACTAAACCTTCGCATTTTATTTATTCATGTTTTTGAAGTTTAATTTTAAATGATACTGATCTGTTACTGATACTGACCAAACGGCGAAGTGTTAAAAATATTCTTTTCAAGGTGTACATGTTTTCAAGGTAAACGTATATGTATACTTTTCGAAAACCATTCTAATTTTCTTTTTGACATCTTTGATATATGATATCTTGCGGTCATTTTTAAGGAAAACATTAAGTCCAAAGAGGACCGTCATAGAAACATTGTGATATATTACCTTTCCATGAATAGCCTTTAATTCTTTCGAAAGTTTCAACCAAATCTTGGTTCAATGTTATTATCAATGTCTCGGAACTAAAATGGAAAAATAGTTTAAAGTTCTCGAAGAAATCGCTTTTTTGTCTCTAACATATTTCCCTTTGTAACAAGTTGTAGTGAGAATATCAGGCTGAAAAAGAATCGATTATTAGGTAGTTTTTCAGATTTTTAAATCTTTTAGATTTTTAAAAATTGGTTTAGTATCATGCAGACCATTTAATTGTGCTAGATGTTCCTTCCTTTCAAATTACAGTAATTGCAACAAAGAGATCTCCTTAACTGCAGTCCCTTTTGGGCCGGCCTTTATTGACCTTAGTTTTGAAATTCCTCGGTTAAATTCTCACAGACAAACGTAACACCCGCTCTTTTAACCTTATTAGGTGCATAGGAGTGGGAGGAAGGGCGGAGGTCCTAGTAGACCCGCGGCATACCATAATGCTATTGCCTTTATATTTCATGGCTTTTCTTAAAATTTAGTAGGTATTATAAATTTAATAAAAAAATCTTTTTATTCCAGCTGTCCATAAGAACCGCGTTTCTGTGTTGGTAGTTAACTATAAAAGCCCCACTCCAATTTGAACAAAATATTCAACTAAATTGTTGTGAAACAATGTAACACATTAAAACAGGTTCACATGAGCTTCAATGCTTGAAATATTACATATAAACATGAAATTGGGAATGGTGAATAAGCTACATTTCTCTTGCTGCAACGCTGCCATTTTTGGAAAATTGTCATTTCACTTCACTTCAAAATCAGTTCGCTGTGCAATTCACGTGCCACACAGGTGTGATGATCATTGAAATATTTTCATTGTTTCTAGTAAGGCCATGCAATTCTTTTCCGCAAAAAAATACAAAAAAATACACTTTCAGTATGATTTTCTGAAACTTACGTTGCTTCAGCCAAATATGCTTCTGCCATCGCTGATATGATGCTGAAAAGAAAAGTAATGCCGCTGTAAAACAAAAATTTACGAACATTTTGCTGTTGTCACTGTGTAAAAAAAGAAGGGGGAAACAAAGGAATGGATGGCAGTACAAAAGTAACAAATTTTATGAAAATGTAAATGTATCTGTCTTCATAACAGTAGGGAGCTTGAACAACAAAAACTTTGCGGCGAGCACGTGTACCAATTGGTTCGGAATACCGATGTGTTTATGATTTAAGGAATCATCTGCAACACAGCGCTTCCGTCAATATTCATTCAGGACGAGAGAATTTGGTTTTTCACCTCGCCTTTTTCTGTGTTTTGATTGGATTAAAGTTTAATTTTCCAATTTCTTTTGCATTCGATTATTTGGTGTGTTTGTTTTTGTTTTGAGTTTTTTTAGCAATAAACAAATCTCATTATATTTGAGAAGAAAACAAAAATAAATCCAAGAACGAAAATATTGAATCAGACAAAAAGAAGGCTGTAGCAACACTAAAGCGGTAGCAAAACAAAAGACACCGAAGGGGCACCCATCACCAACAAGAAGTTCTGCAATTCCTTAGGCAAAAAAATGATAATAAAGCAAAGATAAGGCAGGTGGATCTCCATCTTAAAAGGGAGGAGCAGAGTTATTTCAAAGGGTTTTTCCAAAACTCCATTCAACAAAATCAACAACAAATGCAGATGATATTCGAACTGCAGAAGCAAACAATTGAGGTTATGAAAATGCCTTTGAAAAGGTGATATTTGAAACACATGAATATATCCAATTCCATTTTCATGTAGCATTTTCATAACAATTTGTTTAAAAGTTTGATCTGTTTTTTAACGTACATTTTCTTCAAGTTGATCATTTCGTGGGTGATGAATGTTGTTGTCCCCTTACATTACTTATGCTTGTTGCATCGGGTACTGACTAAACAACGGAACCACCTGAGACGATCTGAACTGAGCTGAGACAATCTGAGACGAACTGAGATGAACTGAAACCAAGAGACGAGCTGAGACGAGCTGAGACTATCTGTAAATTTCTACGCACCATATTTCCTAAACCACGTCGGCTGATTTGGTGATTTTCGGAGTACGGAATCGGAATCCTCTCTATTATCGCCTTTTCTCCACTCGCGAATTTATTCGTGGAAACAGATTTTTCAACATCAAATTTGCTGTGTTTATGTAATGGATTTTAATGCGCATGCGTCGATATATTTGGCAAGTGGAAAATGGGCTTAACAAAAATCTGCGGGAAGTTATAGTCGGCAGTCGAAAAAATCATGATTTGCAGACATTAATTGGTGCGAATGGCTGTCTGTTCAAATTTCGTGTACTTTTAGAGAGAGATTAACTTGTCTTTTAAGTAACAATGTATTGCGAATGAATCGTGTTATGAAGATCTTGTTACGTGCCCAAATTTTCGTCTTAAAACGACTGAAAACTGAAACGGCATGGTTTGGTGAAAGTTGACAATTCCATCAACAGATTACTTCACAAATTACTGACAAAAACATGCTTTTGTTATATTATATTATATTGTTTTATTATATTATACATCTCGAATAGCATTTTTTTTTAAATAATATCTTCTTTGCTAGGACGATTCCCACCGACACTCGAAACATCCAGTAGCCGAAAGGACGGGTGTGATTTTTTTTCTCCGTGGTGGATTCAACTCGTCTCAGCTCGTCTCTTGGTGGTTTCAGTTCGTCTCAGATCGTCTCAGCACGGTTCAGATCGCCTCAAGTGGTTCCGTTCCTTAGTCAGTACCGTTGCATCGGCCTTCTCAATAAATTTGTTCTTGAGTTTATTTTTGTTTTCTTCAATAATACGTAAATTTCTAATTTGCAAATGTTTATTTTCAAATCTCACTTCCTATTTTTCTTTATTTTCTCTTCTCACGTGATTATTCGCACAACACTTTGATTTGATTTAATTTTTATGCAGTTGTTGGCAATGGTATGTATTTCACTATTGCTTTGTGTCATTTTTCTGTTGGAATGTGTTTTCAGCTATAATTTCCTTGTGTAGAGATAATGCAGCCTTCTTTATGCTAATTTGGGGATTTTTTGGTTCGATGATATTAAAAATTTGTGAATTCAGAGAATACCAAAATGTTTTTATTTGAAGATCCTAAACGTTTGTGTATCAAATTAATGCAATTCTTAATTTAAAAATTTATTATTTATTATTTATAAATTAATATTTATTATGATGAATTAATTTGATCTATTTGATGTATTATCTATTTATCCTATATATTAATACCCGATTCTCTGTTTGTTTGTTTGTCTGTCTGTTTGTTTGTCTGTCACGCAAAATGGTAGACGCGAGTAGTGAGAGAGATCGGGGAGTCAGCAACGTAAGATCACACATAAATTATTTTTTTCTTTAGCTACGTCAATATGAAACCGATGCATTGCGACCAAAATCGAACGCGAGATTTAGGAAAAATTATCTTGAGAACCAATAGGAATAACTGACGTTTTTTTGGATCCGCGACATTGGCGATGGGGTGACAAAAGGATTTGGGCAAAATTTAGGGACGGGACCCTGTGACGTCATTAAAATCTTTGATCGAGCATATGTCTGTAACGGTTTGTCATGGACATACGATCCTATACATTCTCTTGATGAGGATTTCGAATCCTATAAGCTGGTAGCACTTTTGAATAGGCTTCGGAATTTATTTTTTTTCTTATCTGGGAGAATGCACACTGAAAATTTTCATGGGCGGCGAGCGACGCAAAAAATCTTTTCCTGAAGTATCGTTTATATTTGTAAACCACACAAATGTCATTATCATTCATCTTAAGAACGAAGGCACGGCTGTCTGGTGACGTAATTCATGGGATGTTCTATTTCTGTACTTTGAATATGATTGACATGAACTGAAAATAATGTTTATTTAAGACTTCTGGGAAATTGTCGTTGCTCCATGTGATAGCAATACAAGATTGTAATTTATTTATTTATCGGATTATTAATCTGTTAGGGGCATCTACTATGAATCTATGCAATCAAGATTTTTTATTTGTTCATTCTAAATAGCTATTCTTAAACATCAGATTAAACCTGCATATTTTCTCACGATTTCATGAAGGTAATTAGCTTCATACAGACCTCTCTCCAACTTGTTTCTTCAGCTGAGAAGAAAAAAAAGTTGTTGGCAAAAATACTTAATTTAGTTACCGGAGAGAACGCAGGCTGAGTATGGGCGGCGAGCGACGCCGCTTTGGCGTCTATACTATATATTAATACCCGACTCTCTGTTTGTCTGTCTGTTTGTTTGTCTGTCACGCAAAATGGTAGACGCGAGTAGTGAAAGAGATCGGGGAGTCAGCAACGAAAGATCACACATAAATTATTTTTTCTTTTGCTACGTCAATATGAAACCGATCTTTTATTTCACATCGTTTCGATGGTTTTAGGTTCATAAAAATAAAAAATGATTAATAACAGACATAAAACATTCTGAGCAATAATTTCGTTTACCTGCTCTTTTTGCTACGTTTCCTTCCTGTCACATAACCAAGAACGGTGATCAAGATTACAAAGAACTGAAAAAAATCAACAAAAGATCAATGCATCCACGATCTCATTTTTCCTTTTTTCTGAAAAAAAAATTATTCGTCGATATAGGGACAGCCAGCTAGATTTTCATTTTAAAGCGTTTTTCGAGAGTTTCGCTTTCTGGTCAATTGTCAATAAAATCAAAAACATGTTTCTGTCCCTTTAATTTGCTTCCAAATAAACGTTTTTATTTCATTCACAAACATACGATTCGTTGTTACCTGAGAAAAACTTCAGGGATTTTATTTCTCTCTTCTTTTATGTCTGGTATGGCAGTTCTTCTTTCTGGAAAATCTTGCCTCCGGTTTATCTGTCTGCCTCTTGTAAAATAACGTTTAACACCAGATTGTAAAACAATTATTCTTGCTATAAAATATTATTAACGAACTATGAATAAAATAAGTAAACTTGAAATTTCATAAATCGTACCTTCTCTTTCAACTGTATCGTCTATACTTTGAGCGAAAAAAGAGTCGGTTAAATGGCCTGGTAAAGAATAGACTTGCCATGTCACATGATCATAAAAGCATTTTTTGATTGGCAGATTATAATCAACTGTTTACGTCACAACATGCATTGTGTTTTGGTATTGTATTTTTTCTGCTGTCTTTAGAAACGGTTTCCACACAGAGAGGTGAGCATTCTTCTCACTCTGATGCGGTCACAAAACCGTTTTTGTTCTATTTGTTATAATTTAGTAAATAAGACCACCTATCGTGTGCACCACGCGTATTAGTATAGCGCGAAAGCAATAAGATGTATTTAACCTGCGTCCTCAGTCACTGAGAATTCACGAAAAATAAAATCAACGAATTAGGAACGAAAAGTATCACCATCTTGTAGAGCTCGAAATTCTGATCAAGAAAATGTATAGGATCATATGTCTACGACGATTTTAATGGCGTCACAGCACCCCGCCCAGACATAGAAAGCTTGATGTTTATGTGTTTACGAACGTTTTCCATAGTCTTGCCAAACACTGAGTTATTTGCCAGCTTGAAAAAGTGTTCATCTCGATATACGGTTTCAGCCACGCACTCTGTTGAAACTCGACGACTCTGTGCACCTTTTTCAAAATCAATCCATGCTCCAAAGCCTGCTTCAAAAGACGAATGTGTACTGGATATCGCTCTTTGTTCACATACATATATTGCGGCATTTATTATATGAAGAAATGAGTAATCTTCTAAGCTTTAACTCAAAAGTAACATATATACCCGAGTATGGGAAACCTAGCGTCTTAATACCATCAGAGGAACTATGGAAACAACGAATCGTTGTTGATCAAGATGGACGTAAATCTTGTCATACATACATGGGTTTTGCATTAATATTTATACATTTGAAGGTACTACACAAAAAGTAGTAATTAGATTTTATTTGCTTGCATAGTATACTCATTATTCATGTAGAATATTTGTTTATGTTTTTTGCTAAAATAACAGAAATTTTATGTATTGTGTGGAGGATAATTGTACGTTCAAATTAGTTACTGAAATCACATGATGAGTCCTTTTATGAGTTTCTGTCATTGTCACTTTGACGCTCTATCAACCAAAGTTAGTAGAACCAACGTTACTTTCTGAATTAATGTTTTGTTTACCTCTTCCATCCCTTATTAATGTTTCCTATGCATTATTTCAGTCACACTTATATGACACCGCTGGCTGGGGACAAAAGCTTTTTAAGTACTCACGTTTTATCAAACTTCAGAAATTCTTAAGGAGAATAATGACATTTTCTAATTTCAAGGCTCATGCTAAAGCCTCTTTTCTCTTTTTTACAATCATCTTAAAATATCAAGCTATAAAAAATACTGATATTGTTGATACTCTCAAACTATGTTATCTTTACAGCTCCTACAGTTTCTACACCACATTGCAATCTCCCTTTAAAACCTAATGTTAGAACAACTCCTTATGAAATAAATTCAATTACCTACCCAACTTTCTGTTTAGACAATTTTTTGTCTGTCACACAAAATGTTAAACGCGAGTAATGAGAATTTAGTCAGTAACATAAATTGTTTTTTCTTGTGTGACGTCAATGTGATCATTGCAATAAGCGTATTATATTGGTACTAGTGTAGCATGTAAAAACATTTTACAGTTTTTCTCCATAAATTGTTTTTTACACGCAATACTGCCATGATAAGTCTTTTGTATATGCAAAAATTGTTGTGTTTCTCCATGTTGGAATTATATCATATTTAACACAAATATTTTGGATCGATCATTCAAAAAATGCTATTATCCCTATTTTTCAGTGCTATTATTTGGGCTATTTAGAGATTTCTAAAGTTGTACAGTTAAACTAAAAACTAAAAATTCCAATGTTATGATATGATTTGTAAACGCAGTTTTATGGCCTAGTCATCAAGTTTCGCCTCGTTTTCAATATCATAATTGCTTTTAACTACTACACTGGGGAATTGGAAGAATACCTTATCGGGGAAAACTTCGTCGGGGAAAATTTTCGTCGGGGAAAATTTTCGTCGGGGAAAAATATTCGTCACTTGCTAAAATTTTCGTCACTTTTCCCCGACGAAAATTTTCCCTGGGGTATTTTTCAAACAAGAATTTTTTTTTGCATCTATATTTCATTCTTTAACATCTAATTCCAAATTTTCATTAAACTCTATTTTTTCTTCGGCCTCGTCTTCGCTGGTTTCTTGTTCATCCTTGTTTGCTATGGATTCTTGAGGGCACTTTGGTTCAAGGCTTACCACCTCAAAATGCACGTTTTCATCATCTGTATCTTCGTCTTCACCGGCAACAATCCCCGTATATGTAAACGAATAGAAATTTTCGACAAATTCTTTCATTTCATCCAATATGACTTTTTTAGGGCACAGAAATGTTAGGGTTAGTGGCACCTCAAGCCCACCAGAAGGGATTGGTGATGGCTTATACGCTAAAGATTTCAATGTCCCAATTACTTTTCCTCCTTCTTCTTTGATGAAGAAATACACGTAGCGCGAGATTTCTCGTGGAATATGACCAACTGTTTTCCAACCAAAGAAATATTTGTGTTTTGCTTTAATAGCGCAAGAGTAAGGATCTGTTTCAATGGATCTTTTGTTGGTCTCCAACTCGACTTTAACATCCTCTCCGATAGTCGCATCAGACCAGCTGGTTTCTTTGTAGACGTGATAGCCACGAGATGCAATAACACATTGAAAAGAGTAATCCATTTTGTTTCGACAGACTGTGCTTAGGACAAAAAGAAATCTCTACAAAGAATCAAAATACTTTGATTCTCATTAGAATGTCTTAATTTATAATATTCGAACGTCTATTTAAAAGGATTCGAACGTCTTCATTCGAATGCTTGAGTTAAAAATCGAATGTTTACAAAAGTGGTAGAAGAAAAAGGACACGTTACTGGTAAGATGGCAACAAAAAACGACCTTCGTTCTTATTTTAATACTGCTGATAAAAAGGCCAGTGGAAAAAATAATAAAACTGGTCTCAAACAAATTATTGTTGCTGAGACAAACGAAGCAACTAAAGCTGATGTTGATATGGCAAGAGAAGAAGTCAAAAAGCAAGTATCAAAGCGAAAGAAATATCAAACTGTTCCTGAGAAGGTGAAGTTGGAGATTGGTAGATTTGCCGCTTTAAATGGAACACAGGCTGCCCTCAAAAGATTCACGAAAATCTACCCTAAGTACGATTTGAAACGCACATCAATCAACTCTTGGAAGGGTAAATGCAAAACTAAGAAAGAGAGTTCCCTTTCAAAACGTACAGGTAGACCGAACCTACTGAGTGACCATTTGATAAAAAAAGCCAAAGATATCATCATTGGTACACGAAGTGCCGGGACAGTCATCTCTCGACGAATGGTAATCGCAATAGCAAGAGGTGAGTGAGAGCGGTTTTCTAAAAACCTCATTAATAAACTCCGAATTTGTCTTTTCGTTCACGATTAATGGTGTGTTTTGTTAACCCTAGATTAAATGAATTTTTCTTTCATTAGCATAACACAGCAACTTCTTTCCTTTCTCAGGTGTTGTCAAAGCAAACGAACCAAGCCTATTGAAGGAGCACGGTGGATCACTCGAACTCACCGAAGACTGGGCACGATACTTGTTGCAATCAATGGAGTGAGTCAAGCGAAAAGGAACAACCGGGAAAGTAGAGCCATCTGAGAAATTTTTGTACGAGGAAAAATTCTCCTATCAGCGTGGAATCTCCAAGGTCGTACTTGAGCATGACATCCCACTAGATCTCGTATTGAACTTGGATCAAACACCATTATCCTATGTGTCTCCAGGCAAGTACAGTTTCTGTTTAAAAGGCTCGAAAACTGTACCCATAAAAGGTGTTGACGATAAACGCCAAATAACCGCAACATTCACGGTTTCAGCTACAGGAGCCTTCTTGCCAATTCAAGTAATCTATCAAGGAAAAACCAAAAGGTGTTTGCCAAAATATGTTTTTCCCAAAGAATTCGACGTGACCTTTACCAAGAATCACTGGTCAAATTATGAAAAGTGCATCGATCTTTTTGAACGTATCATCTTCCCGTATTTGAGTCAAAAGAAGGAGGAGCTTCAATACCCTTCAGAGCAGTATTCTCTGGTTATCATGGATACGTTTAAGGGGCAGGACAATGATGCCATAAAAGAATTATGTGCAAAAAACAACTGTCAATTGATTATTGTGCCTCATAACCTTACCAACAAATTCCAGCCGCTTGACCTGACTGTCAATCAAAAGGCAAAAAAGTTTATCTCTAACAAGTTCAACGAATGGTATGCCGAAAAAGTAAGCCAACAGCTGAGGATTGGTAAAGCTCCAGCTGACGTCAAAGTTAGCTTGAAGCTAAGTGACCTTAAGCCGCTGCATGCAAAGTGGATTGTCGAAATGTACGACTTTTTGAAGCAAGAAAAGTCCTCAATCATCAAAGGTTTTGAAAAAGCGGGGATACTAGAGGCAGTCGAATCGGCAAAAGCAGTGTACACACGATGCGAAAATCCTTTTGACGAAAAAAGATTGTAAATATTATATTTTTGCGTCACGAAACTTAAAACAAAACTTGCTTTACTTAAGAACGCTTATGGTGTCTTTTAATAACTTTCAAATCCCTCTGAAAAACCCTTTAATCTATTTTTGTGACTTTCCATTGAAAAATATCATTGTCAGCTTGTTTTTTCTTCAAAAAGTTTAATTTCAAAATAGGGTTTTTCGTCGGGGAAAATTATTCGTCGGGGAAAATTATTCGTCGGGGAAAAATTTCGTCGGGGAAAATTTTCGTCACTTGGCCAAAATTTCGTCACTTTTCCCCGACGAAGTTTTCCCCGATAAGGTAAGTGACTATTAGTAAGTAATTAGTAAGCTAATTATCTTCATGAAATCGTGAGAAAATATGCAGGTCTAATCTGATGTTTAAGAATATTTAGAATGAACGAATAGAAAACCTTGATTGCATATATTCATAGTATATGCCCCCTACAGAATAATAATCCGATAAATAAATAAATTACAATCTTGTTTGTGAAGGAATTTTAAGCCTATTTCATCTCTATTGCTATCACATGGAACAATCGCATGGAAAAATCTTGATTGCATAGATTCATAGTAGACAGAATAATAATCCGATAAATAAATAAATTACAATCTTGTTTGTGAAGGAATTTTAAGCCTATCTCATCTCTATTGCTATCACATGGAGCAACGACAATGGACCAGAAGTCATAAATAAACATAATTTTCAGTTCATTTCAATCATTACTGATCTTGATACCTTCGTTTCTCTAAAGGCGAACCTTAACAATAACAAATAAATTGCTAGCTACACATTTCGGCATAGTAGTCGAAACTAACTGATACGAAAAAGCGACATTCAAACACATTAAAAAATAGACATCGGTAGAAAATGATGAACTGATAACACGAACACATAATAGGTCTACATCGACTATCTCGTTAAATAGAATAGTTACTGACACCTATCAATGTTGTTATTCTCTATTACTGAACTTAAAGTGTTTAATAAAAAAATATTAATAACAAAAACAAAACATTTTACACACAGCTTCTTCATTATCATTAAATGAACGTTGAGAAAATTTGATGAACTTTCGAACGCAAAAAACATTGCATTGCTATCTCCTCCGGGCGGCTTTATGATGTCTTCCTTAAGGCACAACACTCCACGAAGTAATAAAACTCCGCAAGATGGAGCTAGAGATTCCCCTAATGGGAGATTCCCTCTTACTAATACGGAAAAACATACATCCGTTGACGAACTTCCCGAGAAATTTTACCTAATGTTCTTTCTTTAAAAGTTAGGTAAGAAAAAAGCAAGATTTAGTATTAGTATAAGAAGACTAGTGTAGCGTGTAAAAACATTTTACAGTTTTTCTTCATAAATTGTTTTTACACGCAATACTGTCATGATAAGTCTGTGTATCTACAAAAATTGTTGTGTTTCTCCATGTTGGAATTATATCATATTTAACACAAATATTTTGGATCGATCATTCAAAGAATCCTATTATCCCTATTTTTCAGTGCTATTATTTGGGCTATTTAGAGATTTCTAAAGTTGTACAGTTGAACTAAAAGGTTTAGAAAAGAGACAATACAACGTATACTACCTAACCAATGAATACTCCTACCTAACCACGATAAAACGTCTGATATATAAGAAAATACCTTCAAATTTCCCTATTAACTAAAGCTAACAAAAACAATACCTTCTCAGACGTTTTTATCTTTCAATTCTTTATTCTGCTATGAATTGTGGAAATGTCAAAACCCAAAACTCCACTTGTGCATCATGATACAAAAACCATGTAAATATGTATGTAATCACTCTCTTCTTGCATTACAATCATCTATACTATTCAATTTTATAATCTAAAAAAGCTATCATTCAAATACTATCAAAACAATATACAATTTCAATTCGTTGACACCTTAAATGATCGTGATAATGATTTTACATTTCAAAATGTTACTCGTACTGACGTCTTCAACGAGATTAAGCAACTTCGTGAAGACTGTTCCACTGGAAATGACAACATTCCTACAAATATTGTAAAACTGACTGCTGATGTAATTGCATCCCCACTTACAGATATCATTAATTCCTGCATTACTGAGAAAATATTCCCAACCGAGTGGAAAGTAGCAAAAGTTTGTCCGATTCCAAGGACAGAGAACCCAAAAAGTAAAGATGAATACAGGCCAATATCCGTACTGCCCGTCTTATCTAAAGTGTTCGAACGCCTTATAGCCAAGCAGATTTGCAGTTACATTGAATCGCAATGTCTCTACAGTGATACCATGTCTGGCTTCCGCAGATCACACTCCACCGTCGCCATTCTATTAAAGTTAAGGGACGATATCTTGAAAGCGATGTCTAAAGGTGAAGTCACTTTGTCCGTTTTTGCTGATTATTCTAAAGCGTTTGATACTGTTGATTTTAGTACTATCATACAAAAATTATCAAAACTTGGTTTTGGTAAGTCTTCTCTTACCTTGATGTCTAGTTACTTAACGTATCGTCGTCAATTCGTACAAGTGAATGAAAAAATTTCATCATCAGAAATTGTCAAGTTTGGAGTTCCACAAGGATCGGTTCTCGGTCCAATACTCTTTAACCTGTATGTAGTGGATTTAAAATCATCGATAGAGGCTAACGTTTGCCAGTATGCAGACGATACTACTTGGTACCGACATTGTAAAGTAAATAGCGTACAAAATTGTGCACAAGCTCTTGAAGACGACTTAAACAGCGTTGTCGAATACTCCCGTCAAAATAACCTTATATTCAACTCAAAGAAAACAAAAACAGTTTTATTCTCTTCAGCCATTCTTAACAAGAAACATAATCTCAGTGATCAGAGTCTTTATTCCCTCCATGCCGATGGTCAATTGATAGAGAGAGTGTCAAGCTGGAAAGCTCTTGGTGTACAGATGGACGAAAACTTGACATGGAATGAATTCATCTCTGACAAAATTCGATCTTGTTTTGGAAAACTGTCTGTTCTACGAAAATTGAAACGGTTCACGAACTTTAGTAGAAGAAAAAATCTCGCTGAGACCCTCATTATCTCAAAGTTAGAGTATGCTCTTCCATTGTTATCAACTGCACCAAAATCATCTCTCAATCGATTAGATAAAGTTTTGAGAAGCACTGCATCGTTCGTAACTGGTAAATATTGTCGAACCGTTGATATGTTAGAACTAAACTGGTTACCAACCGAAGATCGAATTAAGTTCAACTTGATGAAAATGACTCACAAAGCAATTTACGAACCGACCTTTCCGAAATATTTGGGTCTATCGTTCAGGAAAAGGAAAGGTAATTTACGGCAACTAGATTACGAAAAGAATAAAATTACTTCAACTGGAGAACGTAAAACATTTGCTGGTTATGCTAGCTCGGAATTTAATGAGCTTCCTGCATATATAAGAGGAGAAGAAAGTCATAATACTTTCAAGAACTCTCTCAAAAGGTTTTTAATTGACTCTGCTCTTGCAAGCAAACTTGCAAGTAACTAAAATTGAGAACAACTGTTTTTTTTTTAGTGAGGTTGGCGGTTTCGCAGTTTGGCGTTTTTTTGATGTTGTCCGGTTGGATAGCCTGTGGTTGTCCGCCGGAACATGCCAGATAACCTGAGGTTGTCTGGAGTGTTCCGGCGGATTTCTGCGGGTTGTCCTATTGGATAGTATGATTTTTGCGCAGTGCTAGTCGTTGCTGTCTTTCCGAAGTTTTTCTTTCTTTTTTTCTGCCCTTTTCGTTTCTCAGGTCGCGTACGGACTCCCCATCATGAACTACCTTGTTGCAGCAGCTGATAGTTCGCGGTGGTGTGTCTGTGTGCGCCATAAGATTTTTTAATCAAAACAAATGTAAATAAAAAAAAATTTTAATCTTTTTTAATTTTTTAATTTTTAATTTAATCTGTTGACATCCCTAAAAATGCGCCAATTCCGACTACCGAGTTTATAAGCTTTTTAGGGATTTCTACAGGTAACGCTGCATGGGAAGTCGCACATTCTTTTGCGTGTTTGCGTGAATGCGTGCACTATCCGCTGGTTTGCGTGCGTAAACCGGTGGGTAGGGCGCGTGTTTCTGCGGATACGTTGAGGGATGTCTGGCTTTTCATGCGGTGTAAACACAATTAATGTAAATATGGGATGAAGAGCCATGTAAATGGATAAGCCCTGAAATAAACCATTATTATTATTATTATTATTATTAATATAATAATGATCTTGTTACCTTCGCTTACCTTAATAATAACAATCCACATACTACAATGAGATACCAAATAAACTGCTAGCTACACATTTCGGTATAGTAGTAGTGTAAACCAATGGTGATATAATTGTGCACTTTTAGCTAAAAGCATGAAATTTTGCACATTGCTTCTTCAGGCTACAAAATTCGATTTTAGTCCGGGACCCAAAAAAAATTTGGATTTTTTGCTGACATAGGCACTTTTTTTGCCTAAAAAATCAATTTTGCCATAACTGGACATATCATACATCATTGGATCGGAAATTTTATGTAGATTCCAAAAAGGGCTATCTCGTGTCATAAAAATTAATGTACAAAGAGTTATTGATGCTCAAAGTGAGCACTATGACGTCATACACATAAAAAGTATCGAGTTAATCTCTTAGAAGTCGGTAAATTGGAAAGTAAATAACCTTAAGCAATGGTTATTTAAGATCCTAATAAAAATACTTAAACAGCTGTCATAAATAAAACTCAATGTTCGATTTAATCACGTTCACATTCTCCTCTGCATTTACAAAGTTCCGTGCAAAAGAAATCAGATTTAACACATTTGCAACGTCCCTTACAACCTATTTCGGGATTACATGAACATTTAATCAGTTGTCTACAGGCAACAGTGGCATCAGGTAGGTCAGTCCAATGTGGGATGAAACTTCCATCGACAATTTTCCACCCCCATTCTTCCGGATGAGGTAGAACCTGATTAGCGATAATTGATTGGCCCCAAACATAACCAGCGATGTATGAGGATCGCAGAACATGCTTTGATAAAGCTGCGCTTGTTGGTGGAATGGAATCAATGGAACGTCCTTTGCAGAACAAATCTTTGCGACACTCGTTAGTGGTAAGGCAATTCGATGTTCTGTTGTACAGTAGCACTGTAAACCTTTCGATTATTGGTAGCAATTCTTCCACGTCAAAATGCGATGGTTGACAGCTTAACCTTTCAAAAACAGGGGTGATGTCATCAAATAAATCCCAAGTCTTCCAAGCTGAACCCTTTGAAACTTGTGATAAATACGATACTTGATCACACCCTGTGAAGGCATGGAAAAATGGAAGCCCTAGAGCTTTTGACTGCCCTAAATTGCCGAAAATGACGTGTATTGGGAAGAACTGACGATGTTTTCCCGTTCCGAAATCGATCCACAGTTCTTCAATTTGTTCTTTTAATCGAGCAAATACGGAGACTGCTATCACCAGAACATCTGTATCCACGGTGCGGATTGTGATCTTACTATGGCCTTGTAGTGACATATCATTAACGTGTAAAAATACCCTTGTGTCTGCCTCCTCGTGGTTGCAGGGTGAAATAAATGAAGATGTCATCTGACCGCTATTGGTGATGCAATTTGTAGCATAGGCACACGTTAAAACTATTTGGTGATCACTGCTAAGTATTAACTCCTTCGAAAGGTAGGCAAATAATTCCGTTTTGTTTTGATCCAAACGAAGAAATCCATGCCAATTTGAGGGCGCAATCGAATCATCGTGTACCTTTCTACGTATGCCTTTTCCTCGCTTCGTTCTTGTTGTTGCTTTCAGGCTAAGACTTTTGTAAGTGTCAAACACCACATCTACTCGCTGCGATTGGTATTCTCGGTAGTATTTTTCCACCTGTGGGTAAAAACTTTCTGCGGCATAATTTTTGAAATTCTGATTTTTCTTTGGCTTCGTCATGTTTACAATCACGGATCCCTCTAAAATGGCTGCGTTCACCATGATGGTAAATGCCATTGAATCCTCTTTGCAAGGGCATACAATGGTTGGTCGAGACCTATCACAGCTGCCTGGCCTGGATTCAAAAAGTTGATGGACTGCATCAGAATATTCAACAAATGCTTAATAGTAGCAGGCGATTTAGAATCATCTCGAAGGATCGAAATCATAGCTGATGTATCTTTGCACACAGCTGGTTCACAACTTTTAGAATGATGAACAGCCCACGAGCAACGATCTGGATCTTCTAACCATTTTTCGTCATTCAAAGTGTCGTCCTTTAGGACTTGAACAAGGTTGTTAGGTCTTTTAAACTCTGGTGTTGTTATCTCATTTGGCAGATGAAAAGGTGATACTTCAGTGTACCAAACTGGTAACTCTTTTAACGATTCAGACTTCTTCTTTGGAATAACAGGAACTTCTCTTGGAGTACCTTGATTGATGTTTATTGGGTGTTGATTTATTGAAGCTGCTGTTCCATGTAAAGATGTTGCACATAAAGCTGCTGTGGTATTAATATCTATATTGTCTATAGAAGCAGTAGAGAAGATATCCCTTTTTAAGACGGTTGGAATCACGACTCCTTCAGTTTTATTCAAATCAATGGCTTTGTTTCCCATTGCAATTGATAAATCGGTCAACCGCTGCTTGCTGATACATAAACCAAGTTTTGATACATTTTCTACCATATCCAAACTTCTTGTCTGGCTGTGAATCATCATCGCTAGATAAACACACAACGCTGGCTCACGGAGAACTGAATGATACGACGATGAAGATTCTTTACGAGTACGGATCAGCGTGTTGAAGGTGATGAGTTGACATATTGACATCACAGCTTGCTTGTAGTATTCGTTGTTTCCAGGGGTCTCTAAAGAACCATGCATTAGATACGAAATAAACGATTGTAAAGTTGGAGGGACCGAAGATTCTTGACATCCTGCTTTGAAACTTCTCTCGAATTGATAATGATCCGAATTCAAAATATCCCTATGGAGATAAAGATGACTAATTACAAAAATATTATATAATGAGTCACAATTGATCACAGTCACACATAATCTTACAGATAAGCTTAAGACACTTTCAATATGTGAACAGTAAAGAATGAAGCAGAACTTTCAATGCATCATTAACAGCTATTAATGTAAGGCATTTTAACCTGCGAATAATACTGGCAGCCTTGGCAAGAATGTACCCATCATCATCGTAATTGTTTTCCGAAGCAACTGCAATAGCCTCCCCAACAGATTGTTTGAAAACCAGGATGACCTCTTTCTTATCATTATAAGCTGTTAAATCTTCAAACTGAGCAAGAAGCCTTTTCTTGAAGCGGGTGCTATGCTCTCTTGTATCCATTGTAACACCAAGTTTAGCAAGATGTGCGGTATACAATTTGATCAAATCTGAAAGCTTGAATGTTGGTATTTCATTGGTTGATGTCAAAAGAGTTTCTTCAATGAAAGCAACTACCTCACCAAATGCAATACCGGTTAGCTTTCTCTGCTTCTCTGAATAGTTACCACCAAGTTGTTTGTTTGATGCTTTTTTGTATAAACTGGTTAAACAAATCTTGTGGTACAAGGCGTCTTGCGCAATCATATCACCACTTTGAAGCTTTGCATGAAGAATAGAATCTTCAAGAAGATTTGCACACATACGAACCCGCTGATCAAGTCTGTACGATTGAACTAAATGGAGTGGACCTTTCTCATTACTTTGAGTTTCGTTGCAGAAAAAACACGCTTCGACTTTTGAGAAACTAGACTCTGGAGTCTGGAGCTTCTGGCGGGTAACTGTGAAAGAATAGAAGAATAGAATAAAGATAAATGCAATTTAATTTCAATTGAATCGAAAAATGAACGAGTCTAGAAATAAACGTCACGAAATTCACTCCCAGTACCTAAATTCTGATTTTTTGTAAAGGAAAAACTAGCTTCTATCAACCCTAAAAACAACAGCTTAACTATATGGCTATACTTGAATGTACTTCTAGTCTATATACCTCTCTCATTATTTCTTGCTTTCTCATATTTCTGAATAGCTCTATCAAGCCTGTCCTTTCCAAATTTATTCTTACAAGACTTGTGAAACTTCGCTTTATGTCTAATAAGCGAGTTATCAAGTGTAACTTCTCCATCTTTTAACCTTTCAATGTCTAAATACACTGGCAACATATCAATTGTATCAAATTTTATAATACGTTTCGCCAATTCTCTGTATGGCTTTTCTTTATCACCAGTCAAGGCTTGCAATGATGATTGAAGATTCTCTGTTTCGTCTGATTGGCAAATGAAGCAGCGTAACCAATCAACTCCTCCATCTTGATTAGCCTTGGTCGTCTTTGGACACTTTTCAGTGTCAACAGCCACCACACTTCTTCTTTTCGACATTATTACTTCTTAATTTCAATACAATATTCATTAATAGTCTTAAATCAGACAAAATAGCATATAAATATTTATCACAACACAGTAAGGTTTTAATGACTATGCAATACAATGGCATCTCTAGAAAGATACAAGCACTACAATGACATCGTTGAGCGACAGTTGTATATAAAAACGGCCAAAAATGGCCAAAAATGGCTCTATTTTGTGGGTCCCGGACTCAAATCAAAGTTAATACCCTAAAATAACAATATGCAAAATTTCATGCTTTTAGCAAAAAGTGCACAATTCGACTAAAATCGCACACGGTTGGTTTACACTATAATGGGAAAATGACAAATTACAATGAACTGAATAAAAATTATAAAAACCAAAATAAACATCAAAGAGACAGTGAATTTACACGGAACTTGCCTAATAAGAATATAAAGAGTAATAGTGGGGAAAGAAAGGTCATATCAATCTTAGGCGATTCAATAATAAAAGAGATCAAATGATATGGCCTTACAGACGATCAAAACAGAGTCATTGTAAAAAGCTTTCCTGGTGCAACCGTAAACTGCATGTAACACTATATTAAACCCACTATGAGCTTAAATCCCGATTTGGTAATCATTCATTGTGGTACAAATGATCTTAAACGAAGCGAAAACCCTGAAGAGATTGCAGAAAGTATTATCAATCTTGCTGAAAATACGCAGTTCCAGAGCAGCGGTACAGAAGTGGTTATCTCTGGGATTACGCCACGTAATGATCGTTTTAAAGAAGAAGCACGGAGTGTAAATGAGCATCTACAAAACCTATGTATTCGAAAGAAATGAAAATTCATAGACCACTCAAACCTGAAGGAGCAGGCACATTTAAATCGTAGTCATTTACACTTAAACAGAAAAGGAACATCTATCTTAGCAAAAAATTTTAAAGAATTTATTTCAAACTGACTATTTAAATTAGATGTAACACAAAATAGTATTGACTATCCATTTGGAAGAGAGAATGTAACTAAAAAACATTGTAACCATCTGGAAAAAGTAAAGAAAACGTATGCACAGAATGTACTTACTTCATATCTTAATATCAATTCAATTAGAAACAAACTGGACTTGTTAAAAGAATATATTCTACCATATACAGATATAATTTGCATTGCAGAAAGCAAACTTGATGAAACGTTTGGCAATGAACAACTTTTTGTGGAAAAAGTTAAATCACCGATTCGTTTTGACGTTTCAAAAAAATCAGGTGGTCTGATACTATACTTACGTCATTTTCTGACTACTAAAGAACTGAAATGTCCGGCTGTTGCTAAAGATATACAGTATATCACAATTGAAGTAAACCTGAGAAGGAGAAAATGGCTAATTATGTTTGTCTATAGAAACCCGAACCAAAGTATCAGGTACTTCCTAGACTCACTTACCTTAATAATTGACTTTTTTTCTGGCAAGTTCGAAAATATTCTTATACAGGGTGACTTTAATGATACCGCAAACTGTCCTCTTATCCCAAATTTTAAAGCGGAACACTCTTTTGCCAGTATTTTAACTTCACCAACATGCTTCAAATGGGATGATGGTAGATGCATTGATTTAACTCTGACAAATCGCCCTAAATTTTAAAAAAAACTAAGTCTTTTGAAACAGGAATAAGCGACCACCATCATCTTATTTATACATTATTCAGATCTACTTTTGTCAAATTGCCTCCACGTGAAATCATTTATAGAAGTTACAAAAGTTTTTCTATTGAAGCATTTAAGCAAGATCTAC
The DNA here is from genome assembly GCA_039566895.2 of Turritopsis rubra. Classification (NCBI taxonomy): domain Eukaryota; kingdom Metazoa; phylum Cnidaria; class Hydrozoa; order Anthoathecata; family Oceaniidae; genus Turritopsis; species Turritopsis rubra. The sequence goes on from JAVEOA010000254.1 coordinate 51,296, forward strand.
ACCGTAATCTAAGAAATTTTTGTAGTGCGGAATTTTCCTCTTTCCACTTCATACTAGAGGTCACAACTGACCGCCATGCTCCAATCAAAAAACGTAAAGTAAGGGGCAATCAAAAACCACATATGACTAAGGAGTTGCGAAAAGCAATCATGAGAAGATCGTACTATAAAAATAAATACAACATAAGTAGAAATAATTTAGATTTAGAACTTTATAAAAAGCAGAGGAATCAAACAGTTAAATTGAATAAAAAAGCCAAGCAATACTACTTTAGTTCATGCTCTAGAGATTCCAAAGAATTTTGGAAGAAAAGTAAACCTTTTTTCAACCACAAAACCCCACAATGCGAAAAAATAAATCTAGTTGGTCAAAACGATGATCTTATTTGTGATGACAAATTGATAGCAAAACAGTTAAATGAATATTTTATAAGTATAGGAAAAAATAATTTTATAAATGATAATAATGCGTGTATTGATGACGTAGATGCCATCATAAAAACATATTCTGATCATCCTAGTATTGTAAAAATAAAATCTCCTTATGAGGGTTTTGATTTCTCCTTTCCTCATATATTCCCTGAAGAAGTATATGACGTTATGGTGGGGTTGAATACTCGCAAAAGCATTGGTGGTCCATTTCCTACCAAAGTTATTAAAGCTATCTGTGATATGATATGCTATCCCCTCACTGATTGAGTAATTTGTGAGGGCGTTTTCCCTAGTTAAAAAAAGCAGTAATCACACCAGTCTTCAAAAAGGGAGACAAAACTTTGATGGAAAATTATCGGCCAATTAGTATTTTACCTTTATTTTCTAAAATTTACGAAAATACTTTATCTGTACATATATCAAATTATTTAAAAAATATTTTTTCACCGTTTCTGTGTGGCGTTAGACCAAACTATAATACCCAACATGCACTCCTTCGTTTTATAGCAAATTGGAAACAATGTCTCGATAAAGGAGGAGTCGTTGGTACTTACTAATGGAACACCTTGATTCAGTTTTTCGTATTTTTGCTCGATTACCCAGATAAGTTGGGATATTTGGGCAATCGCTATAGATACAAATATGTTGAAAATCTGACGTGAGTCGGCACCACAAAGTGAAAACATTGCATTGCATATCCAAAAGAACGCGAATTTTAGGGCCAAATATCTCCGTAACTAAATGACCATAACTGAAGTAATTGGGTACGAGGCACGTGGCAAAACTTCGTGGAACTCTGGAACTGTGACGTCACATAATGACGTCAGCAAAATATTTGAACAACGATATTTCTGTAATGGTTCATCGTAAACATGTGATTCCATGGACATTTTTGATCAGTTTTTCAGGTTCCATAACATGGTACCGCTCTCAGTTCCTTATTCCATAATTGTAATCTTCATGAGTAATAAAATGGAGAAGGACTTACAATAAAAATCGAGTTTATAGGACTGTTTATGTTCACACATTGTCGATAATCAAGGAAATTAGAAGAAACGTTACTTGCATATCAATCTGCTACTTTCATTATTACATAATAATTACTACTTAATGTTTTGAAGATGTCTGATGGAGGTTTACAGCGAATTTTAACGAGTTATGTAGTAATTTCCTTAGAATTTCCTTAGTAATAAACTTAGAAAGATGCAGGAAAAACGCCGGAAGATGTTCAGGAAGAAGAAGATCATGTGTTTTTAACTGTGCTGTGGAGTTTTAAAACTGTAAAAAAAAAAAAAAAATCAAAATTGTGTTTGTAAAAATTTCAAAAAACTAAGACGTCCTTTATTTAAATAGATCGATAAATATTGTCCTTCTCTTATTATACGTCCATGGTAATCAGCACTGCTATGTTTATCTAAAACTCTAGCTTCCCAACATAGTGGCCTTTAGCGCGTAACGCTTATATATTGATTGATACGCATTTGAGAATCCTAATATAAGACTAACATTCATCAAAATTTTTTCACAAATCATTAGTAATGCCTTGCACTTAACAACAACGTTTTCACCGCAAACTAGTGATGCTATCATAAAGTTAGCTAAACTGTATGTACAGCTGAAATATTTAAGAAATTTTCTTAGGAAGGAAGGTCTCACTAACAATGGACCGCCCATGTATTTTCAATACCACTGGAGAGAATCGGGTAAAAGGGACTTATATTTTTGTAAATAAATAATATTTTCCACAACTTAATGAATTTCAAGGAATTTCCTAAGTAAAATTTACCAAAATGCCAGAGGGTCTCTCCATCTCCAGAGGAGAAGGTGGAAGTGTTCCATGGCTATACTTCCACCTTTTTCTCTGAAATGGAGAGACCCACTATGCGAAAAGTAATATCAATCAAATTACATAAAATACGATACTATCAACTAAAGTCGAACACTTGTGGTTGTATACGCTTGTTTATCTTGTTATGTTTAATCATTTTCAATGTCAACATACAATCAACATTAAAATGTGTATAAGAACGGCACGTTTACACTTCTCTTTTGCTATAAAACGATACAACACAGAGTATAGAATACATAAATAACCCATAAATTGATCTAAAAGATTTATTACATTTTCCCGTTCTATGATACATTTGAAGGCCGTGAAAATAAATATTAGAACATCAAAAGTTACTCAATATCACTTCAAATTGAAATGGGCCGGGGATCAAACAGATGTACTTTATGTAACCCAACCTGGAATGTTTCTGCAATCTCGTTCTTTTTTGTTTAAAAGAACGAAGCATCATGTAACTATAACCTCGTTATCACAGGCCACAACAACAGAGTTTCCACGGCGAACTAGTGATGTTATTTTACAGTTAACTAAGTAGTATGTATAGCTGAAATTTTAAAGAAATTTTCTTAGGAAGGAGGTCTCTCAAATAAGCGAGCACCCGTGTAATTTACACACCTCTGGAGGAACTCGGGTAAAAGTGACTTATATTTTTGTAAGTTACTAACATTTTCCACAACTTTATGAATTTCAAGGAATTTGCTAAGTAAAATTTACCAAAATGCCAGAGCCATGGAACACTTCCACCTTTTCCTCTGGAGATTCAGAGACCCTCTATGCGAAAAGTAATATCAATCAAATTACATAAGTTACGATACTATCAACTAAAGTCGAACGCTTGTGGTTGTATACGCTTGTTTATCTTTTTATGTTTGATCATTTTTAATGTCAACATACAATCAACATTAAAATGAGTATAAGAACGGCACGTTTACACTTCTCTTTTGCTATAAAACGATACAACACAGAGTATAGAATACATAAATAACCCATAAATTGATCTAAAAGATTTATTATATTTTCCCGTTTATGATACATTTGAAGGCCGTGAAAATAAATATTAGAACATCAAAAGTTACTCAATCTCACTTCAAATTGAAATGGGCCGGGGATCAAACAAATGTACTTTAACCTGGAGTTTTTCTGCAATCTCTTTCTTTTTGTTTAAAAACGAAGCATCATGTAACTATAACCTCGTTATCACAGGCCACAACAACAGAGTTTCCACGGCGAACTAGTGATGTTATTATACAGTTAACTAAGTAGTATGTATAGCTGAAATTTTAAAGAAATTTTCTTAGGAAGGAGGTCTCTCAAATAAGCGAGCACCCATGTAATTTCAACACCTCTGGAGGAACTCGGGTAAAAGTGACTTATATTTTGTAAGTTACTAACATTTTCCACAATTATGGATTTCAAGGAATTTCTAAGTAAAATTTACCAAAATGCCAGAGGGTCTCTCAATCTCCAGAGAGAAGGTGGAAGTGTCCATGGCTATACTTCCACCTTTTCTCTGAATGGAGAGACCCACTATGCGAAAAGTAATATCAATCAAATTACATAAAATACGATACTATCAACTAAAGTCGAACGCTTGTGGTTGTACGCTTGTTTATCTTGTTATGTTTAATCATTTTCAATGTCAACATACAATCAACATTAAAATGTGTATAAGAACGGCACGTTTACACTTCTCATTTGCTATAAAACGATACAGCACAGAGTATAGAATACATAAATAACCCATAAATTGATCTAAAAGATTTATTACATTTTCCCGTTCTATATACATTTGAAGGGCGTGAAAATAAATATTAGAACATCAAAAGTTACTCAATCTCACTTCAATTGAAATGGGCCGGGGATCAAACAAATGTACTTTATGTAACCCGACCTGGGTTTTTCTGCAATCTCGTTCTTTTTTGTTTAAACAACGAAGCATCATGTAACTATAACCTCGTTATCACAGGCCACAACAACGTTTCCACCGAAACTATGATGTATTATACAGTTAACTAAAGTATGTATAGCTGAAATTTTACGAAATTTTCTTAGGAAGGAGGTCTCTCAAATAAGAAGCACCCATGTATTACAACACCTCTGGAGGAACTCGGGTAAAAGTGACTTATTTTTGTAAGTTACTAACATTTTCCACAACTTAATGAATTTCAAGGAATTTGCTAAGTAAAATTTATCAAAATGCCAGAGGGTCTCTCAATCTCCAGAGGAGAAGGTGGAAGTGTCCATGGCTACACTTCCACCTATTTCTCTGCAATGGAGAGACCCACTATGCGAAATGTAAGACCAATCAAATTACATAAAATACGATACTATCAACTAAAGTCGAACGCTTGTGGTTGTATACGCTTGTTTATCTTGTTATGTTTGATCATTTTCAATGTCAACATACAATCAACATTAAAATGTGTATAAAAACGGCACGTTTACACATCTCTTTTGCTATAAAACGATACAACACAGAGTATAGAATACATAAATAACCCATAAATTGATCTAAAATTTATTATATTTTCCCGTTTATGATACATTTGAAGGCCGTGAAAATAAATATTAGAACATCAAAAGTTACTCAATCTCACTTCAAATTGAAATGGGCCGGGGATCAAACAAATGTACTTTATAACCTGGAGTTTTTCTGCAATCTCTTCTTTTTTGTTTAAAACGAAGCATCATGTAACTATAACCTCGTTATCACAGGCCACAACAACAGAGTTTCCACGGCGAACTAGTGATGTTATTATACAGTTAACTAAATAGTATGTATAGCTGAAATTTTAAAGAATTTTCTTAGGAAGGAGGTCTCTCAAATAAGCGAGCACCCATGTAATTTCAACACCTCTGGAGGAACTCGGGTAAAAGTGACTTATATTTTTGTAAGTTA